>QLOK01015761.1:0-15308 GCA_003313805.1 Tricholoma flavovirens
GTTCTCTCCTATTTTTCCTGAGTTGGACTTGTAGTACCTGATTACTATTTCAGTTTACTAATCCTCATGATCCTTCCTATCGGTATTACCATGGTCATCCCGTGGGTTTTGCGATGTCAGAATATCAGAGCGTGACAGGTGGCTACAGATGACAATGAGGAATGAGCACCAGGGCCCCCACCATGACAATCCAGTGATGATGCCAGCACTGACATCAACACCAGCACACCCAGATGACAGGAAACTACCCTGCAGGCCCCAGAACCACGACACACCACCCACCTCCAGCCCCACAAGCAACTGCTCATGGGGTGGATGACAGGTGGAACAACACTGGTGATGACAATGCGCACCCACAACGCCAGGACAACAACAGGCAGCACCAGGACCACCTGGCGATGTCAAACAAGGGCTGACAGAGCACCTCCATGCCGACAAGCTACAATGCGCCCAGGTACCATGTGCATGCCAGGTAAGCACAAAATGCCCCAACACTGCCACCTGATCACTAACCACCACTCTTGGGAAACAATGCTGCCCCAATAGCAGGATGGCATAATGAGACCCACCATCAAGGATCCAACCACCCAAGGTCACACCACCGCAACAATGAAATGATAATGAAACAATAGGAACATGCAGGAAGCACCAATGACGGACAAATGGATGATGAACAACAATGGCACCACCAGCAAGGACAGCACTAAACTATGAGGAAGAGGGATATTGCTCAGGCTGTTGATGCGAGGGCATGTAGACCATTAGTGTAATTATGTACCATGTAGTTGTCATCCTCTGTAATTATATAGCTGGTGAATATAGTATTTATTTCTAGAAGTGTCTTCGAGAGAATATCTACCTCTATAGCTACTAGCAGTGTGAGGCTACTGACTTCCTGAGGCTACCATAGTCTACCACAGACTACTATAGGACTATATACCCCACAAGAGTATAGGATGCTACTACAGACTATAGTATACTACAGCAGACTACAAGCTGACTATGTAGCACTATGTAGCACTACAGAGAACATATAGGTTGCTATGGCCACTATGGCCTCTATGGATGGCTATGGGATCTATATAGTACTACTATAGACCTGTGTAGATGGCCCAGGGTTTGCTGATGCAAATCCACAATCAACCACCTCTTTTCTTCATTCACCCCTGGATACAAGGAAATAACTTTCTTTTTCCAATCCTCATAGGATACTCCCTTGTTAGAATTTGTTGCAAAATTTCCTAAGTCTTCAGAAATTTCTAAGTCCTCTTGGTTGTGCCTTGCTAATGCTTCTGGCACAACAGAAAATAGCTCTTCAAAACTCCTGTCTGCATCCATAGAATCCCCTGTAAAACACAAATGAAATGCTTCTATAAAAGCCTCCCTTATCTCCCTATCCAATGTCCACCTTGTACTAGTTCTCCCTTCCATCATGATGACAAAAGCTTTTCCAGTGAAAATCTCCTAAGACCCTCATGGTGGGCTCCAAATTTGATGTGATCCTAAGTTGTCTGAGTAAAGAAAACAAACAAACAAACTCCAGGATAAGTGTGTGCAGGTTTGGTAGGAGGGTCCTGATGCAAGCCTTGGTCAATCTCCTAAACTCTTCTCTCCTTAGTAAACATCCTAATCCCTTCCTAATCACAATAGTGCTTCAGATATTCCCTAAGCCTTCTTCCTTAACACAATAGAATTCCAAACAACCAAATTTCCTATATTCAGAGACCTTGGTGAATCCACCTTAAGAATCTCATAAGACAATCTTTTCCTAACCCTTAAAGATAGTATAGTCCTATCTCCTAAGGAAGCTTCGCAAATTCACAGTGAAGTCAAGTTCCTAATCTCTTCAGAAATTTCCTAATGTTCTTAGAAAATTGTCAAGATCAACAAGTTTCTCAATGAATGCAATGTAGTGAGTCTTATTTGAACATGTGTTTGTGGCGGTAAGAAAGGTTGTTTTATTTCTCAAATAGCCCTGCTACTTAAGCTACACAGAATTTGAAATATAAAGAAAAATTGGAAAGTATTGGAAAGACATAAGGTTACGTTAGTATGCTAAATGGGAAGTAATTGAAATTCTATGAGAAAAAGCTTGAGAAAAAAAGAAAGAATTGCGGACACTGTTGTCCCATTCCACATCCTTGGGTCTGTCTGCATCAGCTCGATGACCTCCACTGCACCTGCCTCATTCTGTCACATCCCCATCTCAACTCCATCACATCAATCTTTTCTTCTATTTTTGGTCTGCCACATCAATTCATATTTGGCAAGTGAGCCAACTGCACCACATCAAAAGATATGATGAATTGTGTCCCATAATAGTATGCATCAGCCTGGGTAGTCAGTTGGATCTATAGCATTCTTGAGTCTATAAAATACTTTGGATGTCATCCAGGAATGACCAGGAAAGCTTAGCATGGTTCACTAGCATTTTTCCTAATCCTAAGAAATTTCCTAAGACCATCTCAACTTCCTAATGCTTGTATAATCGGTTTTATGTGTCCATGATCACCTGTGACTCATCAGCGTTCACAGTAGCCATTTTTTGCTTCATTTTTCACATCATTTTTCAGTCCATTCTGATCATTCTTCTGCCAAACACCTGAAAATGATCCAAAAACCAAAAATGAGCTGAAAATGGCCTGAAAATGGCTACCGTGAACAACCCTAATATCTTTGACATTTTTCAATAGTGCTCGAATGACATGGATTTGCCATAAGCAAGGACATTGGTGAAAAGGTGTTCCACCTCATTACAAATCTCACTGAGAAGTAATGTATCAGATGTTCAAGACTGATTCATTGTGAGCATGTGTTTGGAAGGATGCTGCAACATGACTTGAAGCAACCACTGAAGAGCTTGGACTATTTTTTTTTTTTAAATTACTACAGCTGGTGCATTAAATCTTAATGTGGAAGCTTTGCAGCCACAGACAGCATGTGGCTGAGTTGTTTACAGTTGTAAAAAGCCAGCTGCTGTGTAGGGGTTGGAGAAATTAAGAGTGTGGAGTTTAAAATTGTGGAAGATGCTGTCTCATCTAAAAATACATTTTGTACTAGGATTTTCAATTGCATACCACTTTCTCCCTACCCCAGAACTGCAGCTAGGTAGGAGACTGCTCAAAAGGGTGTTGAGAGCAATTGGCAATGCAAGAGGTGATGAGCTCAAAGCAAGACTCAAACATAGCTGGTTGTACTGAGTGAGCCACTAATTAAGCACCAATGTCAAAGAGTGTAATTGACTGAGGTAAACTACTAAACAGTCAGCTACTTATATAACAGAGTATGACTAAGTATGACTACTGGCTAATGAGTAATGCTAAGACAGATTGGTAATGTGCTTGGTAAAGAATGTGTTGAGCACTGATCGGTGGGAGCTGAACACAGCAACTCCAACGCTATACTTAGCACAGCCAAATAAGGAACGTTCAGGTGTGCACTGCCGTTTGTTTAGTTACCACCCCTCGCTTAGTTTAGTTTACAACGGGCAATGACCCAAAGTAGTATATATATTCTTGTACATAGTTATTGAACAAAAATAAAAACCAAAGTCACTCATGTTATAAACTGAGGTTGAAAGGGAATCCGTGCGGGAACCAATTGGTAATCCGGAGGGGTATCGAAGAGAACTTGGCTTCAACTTTTAAGAGGTTGCGCCCTTTGCTTGTTACGGTGTTCAATTTACTGGAGGATGATCGGGAATTCGAGTAGGGGACTGATTGGAAGTCCAAAGCCAAAGACAAGAGGGTGAATAACATATGATAACGTGTGAAACGTATGATATTCAAATTGCAGAATACAAATGAAATATCTAAGTTTAAATACTAATATGAAATCCGAGATCGGAGACTGAGGTAAGAGCTATGTATGTTAGCTGTGGTTAGCAGTACAGGCAGTACCCAAGGTATTAACCTGAGGTAAAATCCTATGAGTAACTACAGTAACTATGTACGAAGTCTACACTATGCACTGGAATGGAATCTGATCAATCTCAACATATATTGGAGTTTGGAGCGGTGTTCCATCGGAAGTCCGAATTGGGTGGAACGGAATGTAACAGAAAGGCAGCATGGAAGAAAAAGGATAGAATGGCTCTATCTACGATCCGATTGAGGGTGGCGGATAAGATGCTTGTGTATGTTGCGAGTTCGACAATGGCGAGGGAAGCATGGGAAGCATTACAGTCTTCACTCGAAGCTCAGGGGGCACTGGGAATTGTCCAGGCACAATGGAAATTGTTCCGATCACAATGCGAGGACAACACACCAATCAATGAGCATACATATTAGGACATTGCATGGCTACCAGGAGGAGCTGCACAATCTGGGACAGAAGATTGATGGGGAGGAATTTTGCATAATTTTACTAACCTCACTCCTGGAACAATGGAACAATTATATTGCATCTATTGACACTACCGACCTAAAGGACACATCAAAGCTTATTGCCCGCATCATGGAACACGATCAATGGCTTAGCCTCAGGAACTCTGAAGACACGGCGTTAGTGGGGAAATTCGGGAAGAAGAAGACGAATCCTAATATCACATGTTTCAGATGCGGGGAAAAGGGGCACATCAGTCGGCAGTGCAAAAAGAAGCCCAAGATGGGAAAAGGGAGAACAGGAGGTATGCGACAGAGGGAGGTGACAGAAGCGAATGCAGCGGTGGATGAAGAATTTGCCTTTTGTGGAGGGGACACGGCACTAGCAGCCTCACCAGATTCCTGGCTGGCTGACTTGGCATGCACTTCACACATAGCGTGGGATCGAGATATATTTATTGATTATACTCTCACACCAGGACAGCAAATTTCCGGATTTGGAAAAACCCCTGGATTAGGACGTGGGACTATACAACTTGAGGCTACAGTGGAAGGGAAAACCTCAAAGATAACTCTGAAGAATGTCGTACATGTGCCTGATGCGCCGTTCAATCTCATCTTGATCTCACGTGCCTTGGAAGCGGGAGCAGCAGTTCTATTTTCATCACACAGAGTCAAATTCCGAGCACCCGGTGGAACAATCATCATGGAAGGTCGGGCATCAAACCGATTGTTTGATATGAATGTTAAAGGTATGTATTACCAAACATGACAAAGCATACCCTGTCAAGCACGGGAGAACATGGGATGAATGGCATAGGATTTTTGGGCACATTCATATGGGGTCAGTGAAGATGCTGAAGAATAAAGGGATGGTGTTGGGGATGGAGGTGGATAGGACAGTGGAGCCCGCAGTGCAATGCAAGGTATGCATCGTCGCCAAGCAGCATGTCCAACCTTTTCCCAAAAATAGCCACACTGAGATCAAAGAGATCAGAGATCTCACAGTCAGTGATCTATGGGGACTGGCATGCACTCAGGCTCCAGGGGGAGATCGGTATTTTGTCACATTCATGGACGGCAAGTTGCGACACACTATGACTTATTTTATGCAACAGAAATCAGAGGCGCTCGCAAAATTCAAACAGTACAAGAGCTTTGTCAAGACTCAGACTAGTCACAAACTCAAAAAACTTCATGTGGATGGAGGAGGGGAATTTCTTAGCAAGGAGTTTAGGAAATATTTATTGGACAACAGAATTCAATTGGACGTCACAACACCCCACTCACCATCGCAAAATGGAATTGCCAAACAATTAAACTGAATGCTAGTGGAGCATGGATGGGCCATGATTCATCAGCACGATCTCCCTTACTCACTTTGGAAGGAAGTGGTCACTTATGCAACTTATCTTGAAAATAGAAGCCCAACATGTGCAATCAAAGATCAGAAGGTGCCTGATGAAGTCTTCTGGGGAAAGAAGCCGAACGTGTCGCACCTGGAGGAATTCAGCAAAATGTGCTGGGTTTTGCAGCAGGACAGGAAAAATTCCAAACTCGATCCCAAATCAAGGGAGTTTATTTTTGTGGGTGTAGCTGATGGTACAAAGGGGTACAGGTACTACAACACAAAAACCCATCAAATTCTCACCTCTCAAAATGTGGTATTCAAAGTCGAGGGGGAGAAGTCACATGATGTGGAGATCACCCACCCTATGCCGCTTGAGGGGGAGAGTGAAGGAGGCAAGCAGACATTGGGTGGAGAAGGGACTCAGGAGAGTGTACCTGAAACGGAAATGCATCACGCATCAATCACTCCATCAAAAATACCAATACCTTGGGAATGATTGGCTCACATCAATTCGCAACTGCTAGTTAATTATAGGATGCTGAACAACCTGAATTCCCGTGGGCCAAAGGAATGGCGTCATCAGGTACTGGCAGTGGAGGAAACCGGCTACATCATGGTTGATTATGCAATGATCGGGGCAACGCTCGAGGATGATCCGCTTCAATGAAGGAAGCCAAAGGGAGACCAGATTGGGAGAAGTGGAAGGCAGGGATGGATGCAGAGATGACACAGTTAACCAAACAAGGTACATTCAAATTGGTTGACTTACCATCAGACCGGCAGGCGATATCCAGTAAATGGGTATACTGCATCAAATGCGATCACAAGGGGACAATCATGAAACACAAGGCAAGACTCATGGCCAAAGGTTGCTCACAAATTCCAGGAATAGATTTTGTGGAAACCTTCGCACCCATCATGCGGCTGGAAACCTTCCAGCTATTAATAGCACTCGCAACAAAATTGGAACTCATGATCCACATGGTCGATGTCATAGGCACATACCTAAATGGGACCTTGGATGAGGTAATTTACATGCAGCAGCCACTGGAGTATGATGATGGAACTGGGAGGGTATGTCAACTCTTGCGACCTCTCTACGGGCTAAAACAGGTGGGGCGGGCCTGGAACGAAGAGCTCAATCAGACCTTCCTCAAAATGGACTTCACGTGGCTGTATTCAGATCAATGTGTCTACATATATTAGGCACACCAATCAAGATTTGCTGATCACATCGGTCCACATCGACAACATGACTATTCTTGGATCAGATATTGATGCCATCACAGATATGAAAGCCCAATTGCAGAAGTACTTCACCATCACGGATCTAGGGGAGGCGAAGCAGATAGTAGGATTGGAATTGGATAGGGACATGGAGGCAGGTACCCTAAAAATTAAACAGACTCTATACATCAAGAGGGTCTTGGAAAAATTTGGGATGGCGGATTCACACCCTGTCGGCACACCACTCGACCCAAACGTCAAACTGGTAAAGGTACCAAATGACGAACATCATGATATCCCCAAATATCAAAGCACCATAGGATCACTTATGTATGCAGCCATCGGCACACGACCCAACATCTCATTCGCAGTGCAGACGCTCAGCCAGTTCATGAGCAACCCTGGCCCTGCTCATTGGTCAGCCATCAAGCACATTTTCTGATACCTAAACAGCACGCACGACCTAGGGATCATTTATTCCAAAGGGGGAGAAGTCGAACCCCTGGCCTATTCAGATGCTGATTGGGGCACCAACATGATTGACTGGAAATCTATTTCTGGCTACATATTCCAAATGGCTAATGGCCCCATATCCTGGCAATCAAAAAAGCAGCCCACAGTGGCCCTCTCATCAATGGAGGCCGAGTACATGGCTGAGAGCCTGGCCGCACGACAGGTCATCTGGCTATGGACCCTTACGACTGAACTCAGCATCCCATACCCAGGACCTACCACACTCCACGTCGATAACCAGGGCACCATCAATTATTCTAACAATGCGATCAATCACAGCCATGCTAAACACATTGACATCCAACATCATTTCATACACGAAAAACTCGTCTCTAACAAGATGCAACTTCAGTACTGTGCAACGGATGACAACCTAGCCAACATATTCACCAAGGCCCTACCAAAGCCAAAACACGATGATCTGGTCAAACGGCTGGGAATGGTGTAGGAGTCAAGGGGGAGTGTTGAGCGCTGATTGGTGGGAGCTGAACACGGCAACTCCAACACTATACTTAGCACAGCCGAATAAGGAACGTTCGGGTGTGCACTGCTGTTTGTTTAGTTACCACCCCTTGCTTTGTTTAGTTTACAATGGGCAATGACCCAAAGTAGTATATATATTCTTGTACATAGTTATTGAACAAAAATAAAAACTAAAGTCACTCATTACATCAAGTCCTCTACTTCTCAACAGAATGAGTCTTGAAGCATAAGGGGTGCTCAATTATAAAGTTCAGAAAGTTCATTTGAATAGTTCATCAATAAATTACCGTTTTTGGTACATTATTTGAACTCCGCTGTGGAACAGTGTCGGAAAATGTTTTGAGGTTGGTGGCTGCAGCTCGCGTCATTGTCGTCATCAAGAGCTATTGCATATTCAAAGAGGTTACTGGCATACTCGAGATATTCGGCCTGGTGTTGTGCCTTGCTTTTCCTCACCATTTCGTTGCGCAGTGGCTGCACACCGGCGCACACCCCTGCAAGGAATCTCAGGTTCGCATCGACTGTGGTACAGCGGAGTTCAAATGATGTACCAAAAACGGTAATTTATTGATGAACTATGTATTCGAATGAACTTTCTGAACTTTATAATTGAGCACCCCTATAAGTAGTCATATTAGTAATACTGGGCTTGGTGAGTAAGTGATATTACTAGATTATTAGATGAGCAGATGTATGTAAGATTATCAGATAACCAAAATCTAACAAAGGGAGACCTGTGCAGACGGTCAATGTCATGATCTCTGCACAGTGTCTTGTCCTAACCTAGCCCGAGCAGCAGCCTCTCTTTTGTTCTTTTTAAACATGAAAGAGTAGTAATTCTTAGTGCAGACCACCATACAAGAATTCACTTAAAAATGTCGCATAAATTTTTGCCTGGGCATAATGGCGGGTAGGGCCCAAGATTTAAGGTTAGGGTTACAAACAAACAAAAAAATCTTTCAGCCAATTTCGCGCCTGCACAAAAGTAGCGGTGGCTAGGGAAAGTGCACCATAGGCCTTATGTGATTGGCTTTATGCTTGACAATAACCTGATGACTCTAAACTCGATATATGTACTATGTAGTATAACATTGTTCTAACCCTGCTATTCTCCGCCAGTCTTCCGCTAATGTTGTCGTTACCAATCCACGTAGGGTTTGTTGGTCTTTCCAAAGAAGGATGGGCTTCTGTGGTGCTGGCTCCTGCTTTGCTTCAGCACAAAGACAAGTATTCGTTGAAAGCCGTCTCCACTTCATCCCTCGAATCTGCTGCGGCATCCGCGGAGAAATACACCAAAGAACTCCGTTATCCTGTGAAGGCATATCATGGGGATACATCACAAATTGCTGGAGATCCTGATATAGGTCTCGTCATAGTGGCCGTGAAAGCGCCGAGTCATAGGGCAGCTGTTCTCCCAGCGATCGAAGCCGGGAAAGACATATTCCTCGAATGGCCGGCAGGTGGGAATCTGAAGGAGACTACTGAGATTGCGGATGCGGCACATAGGAAAGGGATTAGGACGATGATTGGACTGCAAACCAGGCATAGTGGCATGATCAGAAAGGTCAGTCTGACGAATTGAAAGCGGTTTCGCGATTGTAAACTTTTCGAAGGTCAAAGAATTATTAGAAGCGGGAAAGATTGGCAAGATACGATCGACTACGATCGTAAGTTGCACTGAAAAGTTCAGTGAGGCACTCACCTTTACTGGGAGTTAGATCTCGCTTGTTCCTCGCGAAGCCTTGTTTTCCGGTCCTGAAATCAACCACCGAAGGACCTATGGACTGGACCCTGCCAATGGTACCATGACAGCTCTGTATTCAAAGGAGATCCCTTCCCAGCTAAGTTCGTCGTTACGTTAACAGGTG
Source organism: Tricholoma flavovirens (assembly GCA_003313805.1). NCBI lineage: Eukaryota > Fungi > Basidiomycota > Agaricomycetes > Agaricales > Tricholomataceae > Tricholoma > Tricholoma flavovirens. Next base: position 9,765 of record QLOK01015761.1, read on the forward strand.
CCTCCATCCTTGATATTGCCGTCAGGCATCAAATGGACAGTGTTACATATGTCCTTGGGGAGTTGTCTTCAGTGTCAGCCACTACCACCGTAGCATGGCCTAATGTTACAGTGCTTGATGATAGTGGCAAAGCCACAGGCGAGATCATCCTCTCTACGATGTCCGATCACATCGCTTTCAATGGAATGTTGAAATTGGGTGCTATGATAAGCGTAACTTGGCGTGCTGGATATCCGTCTACGAAAGGCCATAAACAATTTGTCTGGATCATTGATGGCGATGAGGGCAGTATCTCCCTAGAAAGCGATGCCCGTATGTCCAAACGGTTTGAGCACCCCTGCAGGAATACTTTTTTACTTACAAATTTTCAGAGGGAGGATCATTTTTCAGTTTACATGATCTGAAACTTTACCTCAATGGGGAAGCTGTCGAGTTTGGGCAAGGAGGTATGTTGGTGAACCTGAGTGCCGGATGGGCTGAGTTTGCCAAAGGGGAGAGCAGCAGGTATGCAACAATTGAGGATGCGGTGAAGAACCACCAGTTGCTTGATGCTATTGCAACGAGTGGAAAGGAAGGTAGAACTGTGTATTTGCAGTGAACCATGTATATACATACCGTGGCCATCAGGAAAATGAACAGAAGTAGAACTATATTTGTAATGTATTATATGGCATGAGCTTATTCAAAATTAGTACAATGAATATCATCTTGATATTGCTGAAGACAAACCTATATATCTCAGGGCAGCGATGTTGGATTTCAAGCATTGAAGGAGTGATGATATTGTTGCTGCAGCTACCCCATTCCGGCAGGTACGGCGCTTGGTTGCCAACAGGTTCCCGAAAGTTCTACCCGCTGGCTGTAAGCTAATTTTGATCATCGAAGCAGTGATGTTATTGTTGGTGCAGCTACCCCATTCTGGCAGGTATGGCACTTGGTTGCCAACAGGTTCCCGAAAGTTCTACCCGCTGGCTGTAAGCTAATTTTGATCATCGAAGGAGTGATGCTATTGTTGCCGCAGCTTGCCACCACCCTGCATTTCGGTGAACTAGATCATCAGTCAAGCAATCAGACTGTGCAGATAGTCCTCAACTACTAGATGAAGTTTATCAGTAAGAAAGTGGTGTTTCTCTTTGCCAGTATGTAGTATTGATTACCTTAATTAACATTCCAGAGGTTAGATGTTCTTTTCTGGACCACTGATCATTGCTGGACAGGATAACACACATCCAGCCATCATAGCTAATCTCTATTGCAGGAAGAACATTTTCTACATTTGGATTCTTCGGATCTATTGATGTCAAAAACTGACAAGCTACTAAACACATCACAATTATTGTAGATATGATAACTACTACAATTAATATATGGAATTTTGAGTCACTGATCATCTGTGTGCTGAGCCTGACGAGCAAGCTGTTCGGCTCGTTTCTGGCGAATGCGATCAAGGGCACTGCCCTCAATTGGCTCAAATGCACTTTCTGGCATAGAGTGGGGAAAGATTTTCCTGTAAATTTGTTATGACATAGGCATGATGTAGAAGAATGCCAGTGATGAACATACCTGTTCCACCAAACAAGAAGGGCATCAGTTTCTACCTGTTCGAGGGGATCATGCAGCAACTCATAGAGGCTGTTATAGAATCTCTCTGAATCTATTGTAGTGTCCATTCGGGAGAAGACGCTTGCACTTGATAATGCAAATCTCACCTATATTGATATTTGTAAGCAGGTTGGATTAAGACAGGCGAAACAGGTACTTGGGTTGCAATATAAGCAATCGAGGCTTTTGTGACTGATGTCATTCCATGGATACATGCATTCCCAGATCTTGTCAACCTGGGCTCGTCTTCATCAGCTGAGCTTGGAGATGTAAACACATGTTTGTAAGCCTGTGAAAGCAATGTAATTTCAGCAGGTTGTTGAAGAACACAACTCACAGTGACAAGGATTTGGTTCCTGAGTAATCCAGTCCAAGGATCATTTGGCTCATACGCCAAGTTGGCATAAAGGAAGTATGGCCATTGGTCGCCTCGGACATGCATCTCTCCCATCCAAAGCTTTTCCTTGATGCTTTCAAAACTATCTATCAGTATTCATGATGATGAAATAAGTGGGCCTACCTGGGAATCGTCCAATCAATTCCAGTGGGACAAAGAAGAGTGCCTGTGCGCTCATGATTGAAACCTTGATCACTTTTATGTTTCCAATTTAGTGGCGGCATGAGTGATTGTCCTTCAGGTGTAATCCAGTCAACGATGGCAGTCTTTAACCCTTTGGTATCATCAGCACAAGAGCCATTTGCACCTCTCTGGAGCTTACATGGTCGGAAAGCTGTTATTATGGTACACACAAAGAAGAAAGGAGACAATGACTTACTAACTCTGTGATGAACTCCACCTCCTCAGTGCTTGCTGCGTTCTTGAGCCTTTCTTGGAGACCATGACATATCTTCATAAGTTGGCAGAACACCTTACACTCTGTTCATTCTCTACGAAAAAAAGCTAATTGTCTTGTAGCAATGATGACAGGAAATCATCAATATACTTTGCTGTCATCTCCTCATCGTTAATGTCATCATTCGTGTGAGAAAGCCCAATATTAATGAGAGATTTGATATTGCAAAAGGCATACACAGCACAGCCAAAGTGACATCCATGAGAAACCAAGGGATCCTTCATCGTGCTATATGTGGTATACATCAGCTGTGTGCAAGGAATTGCAGGGCTACTTGATACATACATCTTTTTATGGGCACCTAGCTGAAGCGCATCTTCGCATTGTCGCCGGCCAAGGGATGAGTCCTGCAAAAACATAATGGATAAGTTCTGTGGAGGTGCAGGCAAATAAATGTCAAGCAGAGATGGTGACTGTATGACTGTGCAAATGGCTGCTGCTGAAAGGTTTGCCTGAGAGAATTGCATATTTAAGGGTCCAAAACCCTAGGCTAGGGGCTCAGGGAAACAGAACTCGGAAACAAACCCTATCCTAGGGTTTTTATTTCATCAACACATAATCAAAAGCCAACTCGGATCTGTCCAAAGGTATAAAAGCGGAATTGCTGCATGCCAAGTTTCCTTTCAGACTTAACTGTCATTGCCACTTCACAGGTAATTCCACAGAATCCACACTGGTTACTATTCACGACCACTCACCGCTTCCTACCTTTGTTTAGCATGTCTAATCATTGTCGATATCAAAATTCATGTGCCAGTTATAATGCCTTCGGCACAACTTGCTGGTATATTTTATGGTCCCCCATGGGTCCCACCTTCCACTGTCAAGCAATTTGTTGGAAAGCTCGAGCCACCCTGATATGGTCCTCCAGCACCCTACCAGTTAGCTTGCTTACCCAAAGACTTTGTGCCTCGGGCACCTCCTGGCGCAATAGATGCTGGTCTGAAGCCCTCAACCTTCTCAAAAGATGATTTCCTTGATGCGCTGACCCACTTCGACCCCCAGGTATTTGCTGCGCTGAATATGTGTTAGTATTCACCAATATCATTGAACCACAGAGAACTAACTACCTATAGCTCCATCTGTTGATGACAGGTATGAAACAGAAGAAGTAGACCATGAGCAGGAGTTGAGGGCTAGGAATTGCAAGAAGCTCAGGGGTCCAGTGACAAAGAGCGCAGGGAGGAATTAGGTCTGGCTTCGTTCAGTCCAGATCAAGAGCTGAATTCAACAGCTTGAAGATTCATAACTTCTGCAATACGTACTGTACCTTCATAGTGTCAATTGGATCTTTAAGTGTTCCCTTAGATGGCGGCATTAGGCAAAGCAAGCAATATTACAATCAACTAAAACTTTTGATCCAGCAGTAGACGAATGACAGGAGCAGACATAAGTGTTTGGATTAAATGAAAGTACATCGAGTAGTTCCAGACATAGGAGCAGGACAACAAAGTCAGGATAGTGGGTTGGTCCTGGTGACTGGCAGTGTTCTCCAGGTCCAGCACCAATCATAAGACTGGATATCTGACTTGAACAATATCAATCTGCTAATAGATCAATAGATGAATTTAATCCAACTGAGGAGAACTAACCATTCTATAATGGGAGGAGTACGGACACATCATAGAATATATTGGGATGAAGATCAAGAACTGTGATACTTGGAATCTCGGAAAAATGATATGGAGCTGCTGTGTGTGAAAGACCCTGAGGTAAAATGGGTGGACATCGAAAATTGTTGTAGAAGGATTGAACATAGAAGTGAGTGATGATGAATTCAAGCTCTTCACTTTCCTTGTCTGACCATTGAAATTTCTCAACCTGAATGATGGAAGGTGCACCCGGCCATGAGATCATCAACCTTTTCAGCACATGCAAGTATAAGCTTCGCTTTTCCCAGTCTCCATCTGCAAGACCATGATTCACTGTGCTCAAGTCCACCACAAGCAGAGACAGCAAAGAACAGCCTGGAAAACATGCTGAAACGAGGTTTTGTCGACTGTCATCCATAATACATGAATCAAGTGCCAAGAGTTCAAACTGGAAGTTGAGCCCACACAGCTCCCAGAGTATCTCCTCACATTCTGCATCACTCAGCATGTCAATAACCCTCCCATTCCACTTGACTTCCGCATCCTTTGATCCAATTAGTTTCATACCCTCAGCTTCCTTTACGCAGTTTTCTAAGATGCCATACACATCTGCTCGTAGGTGGCTGCTGTGTGTTTCTTTGGTGCCATCTGAAGAACCCAAGCCTGAGTCATCATGCTTAGCGTTGGACGAAGACTTGTACATGAGCAAATCACGCCAAACAGATGATGGCACTGGCTGGGCTTCAGAATCCCTCAAACTGATACAGTATAATAAAGCAGGTCACCATTTCAACCAGGTTTCAAAGTAAACCTGTTGTCATTTCAGCGATTGTGCATGAAGAAACATGGCAGGCTCTGGGAATGCATATCCAGTGGAGGTCTTTACACTCCCCCCCCAATCCAAGCGGACTCCGCTCGGACACTCAGACAGTCCTAGGACTTTGCTCAGACTTTGCTCAGACTTTTTTGGCTGAGAGTCCTGCCAAACTGGATGTCCAGTCCGAGCATCCGAGTGGAGTCCGAGTAGACCAGCACTCGTACAGTCCTAGGACTGTCCGAGTTGGCAACCTCCTTATTATGTAATACTTAAAAAGAGGTGCACGGCTGAGACTCAAACACTTGACTTCAGGCATTTACAATAAACATTAGGCACAATTAACCACTGCACCACAACAGCTTATTTTACATACACATTACATAGACCACATACCACTAACCTAATAGTGATGGGACTGTCTATATATAGAACATAGTGATGTTATATACCATTCTGACCGCATTTTCAAGCTGAGTTTGGAAATCACCCTTGTGTAATGATGGGACTGTCTATATATAGAACATAGTGATGTTATATACCATTCTAACTGCATTTTTGAGCTGAGTCTAGAAATCACCCTTGTGTAGTGATGTGACTGGCTATATATAGAACATAGTGATGTTATATACCATTCTGACCACATTTTTGAGCCAAGTTTGGAAATCACCCTATTCTGCAG
>QLOK01015769.1:0-12275 GCA_003313805.1 Tricholoma flavovirens
ACAACAACAACAACAACAACAACAACAACAACAACAACAACAACAACAGGACAACAACAATGGCCAATGACCCAGCACCCATCACCGCCACTGAGAGCCACTGCTTGCAGGGTGGATAGTGGGTGCTAATGACCATCAACTCCATGACAATGACAATGATGACAACAACAGGACAACAACAACAACATCAACATCAACATCAACAGTGGGACAGTGATGGCAATGATGATGGGACAACAACAACAATGAAGACAACATTCTTGGCAACTACAGGCATCACCACCCCCTCTCTTGCTGCAAACACGAGTGAGGGGGGTTCTTGTTCCCCTCTTAGTGACTACAGGCAGCATGTCCCCCCTCTCTCACTGCAAATGTGAGTGGGGAACTTCTGGCTCCATTCTCAGCAACTACAGGCAGCACCCCCCCTCTCTCGCTGCCAATGTGAGTTGGGGGGTTTCTCATTCCATTCTCAGTGACTACAAGCAACACCCCCCCCTTGCTGCAAACACAAGTGGGGGGGGTTCTCATTCTGTTCTAGGCAACTACAAGCAACACCCCCCCTCTCTCACTGCAAACATCAGTGGGGGGAATTCTTGTTCCATACTTGGCAACTAACTGTTGATGACAATGACAACTACCTGGCCCAGCAGAGAACAGGGAAGGGAAACAGGAGACCCATGGAGGGGAGACCCATCAGGTAAGCACTAGCCAACCCCCCTCTCAGTGCCATGTACTGATAGATGACACCTACCCCTGACACAAAACATCAACCCAGCACCTGCTTCCAGCCCTATGAGAAACTGCTCATAGGGTGGATTGTGGGTGCAGTTTGGCTAGAATGCCAGGTGTGCAGAGACAATGAGGATGAGACCACAGCCCAGCAACTGCCTCCCACCACTGTGAGCCCTTGCTTGCAGGGTGGAACAGGTGCTAACAGGCCAGTCATCATCTCCACAATGATGATGAGCAAGAAGGGGGACAGGGAGGGGAGGAGACAACAACAATGATGAGGTCAACACCAACACCAATGGCACCAGCACTTGCACCACCAATGCAGGACAGGACAACAACAGGGACAAGGGGGAGATGACAATGCCTATGGCACCAGACCCCTCCACTATGAGCAACTGCTTGTAGGGAGGAAGGCTGGTGCATATGGGTGATGACAAGGAGAGGGGGCCCAACAAGGGTCAACAATGACAGCACCCCTGACTGCTGTGAGCAACTGCTTGCAGGGTGCATATGGGGTGCTGACTCACAGTGCAACACAACAGGAGGAGCCACCATGACATGGTAAGGAGGGGCCATGACAGGGTGCCACCTGCCTTCCTGCATGTGGCCATTTACTTATGTTTTTCTTCTTTTGTAGTTATTTTTGTCATAGTAGTATATATGATAGTATAAAGGAATATATATATTTACTAAACACTATAACAAGTTTGAAGACTTATGATGAGATACTACCAATTGTAGTGGGCTCATGGTGAACTCATGTTAATAATTTTGTGTGAAGTCCTTTGAGGTGGAGTTTGAATGTGCTGAGCACTGCCAGAGGTAGATAAAATGCATTTTTGCTTCATTTTCAGGATGTTTGTGTTTCAGAGCATTCACAGTAATCATTTTTCAGTTCATTTTTCTGTTCATGTTGCTGTTCATGTTGATCATTCTTCTGCCAAACAACCAAAAATGAGCCAAAAATGACTACTGTGAATGGAAGTAGTCTTTGAGGGTCCAGTTGCACCAACCAAAAAAAAACCACAACCCAACCCAACCCAACCAGAAAGGACCAGAAATTCAGTTGCAATTACAACCAGTTGATGTATGGTTGCAGTCATGGTTGAAGTTCTATCCTTCAGCACTAGAACCACTTGCAACCAGTCACAACTGGTTGCACATCAACAACCTGTAACTAATTCTACCTAACTGAGCCCATGTACAATGAAGAAGATGGCTCTGAAACCCTACATTGACATTACATGGTACACATGCAGGTCAATTAGGTAAAAGATTATGCACATTGCAACAATGATGCAGCACAGCCTGCAGCAAGGTAGCAGCATGGCGGCCAGTGAGAAATAGCACTCCTACACTTAGCACTGATTTCAACTCCCATCTTCCACCTCACACCACTAACTTTCATTACATCAATGGGCAATGGCAAGAGAACTACACATCCTGATAAGGTTCAGTCTAAGCCAGCAGCCACTAGGAAGAAAGGACCCACCACAAAGGCAAAGTTGAACACCACTCAGAAGAGGAAGAAGCAGCTGGCTGATGAGCAGGATGATGAAGATGATGACAAGGAGGAGGACGAGGAGGACGAGGAGGAACCACAGAGAAGTAAATATAAGAAGGCCAAGGTCACTGAAGGGTCATCAGAGGAGGAGCAACAACCCAGCCCATCAATGTGGAAGACCAAAAGTCAAAGCAAAAGCCAAAAAAGAAATGGGGTGTTGAGAAGGAGGTCGAGATGGTTGAGGCCAGTGAGGAAGAGGACAGTCTGATTGAAGAAGTTAACGATGCTGAGGAGGAAGTAGTGGCCATAAGTTATCATACCCAATCTCATCATGGTTTTGCTTACCTAGATCCCACAAGGATCTTTATGAGCATCAAGGCGAAGGAATTGCTAGTGAACATCCTTTGAAAAAAGACTCTATGCATGACCTCCTTATGATCTTCAGTCAGACCCTCAAAGTCAGCTTCAAGACAAAGGCAGGCCCCAAGCTGGTGATGGTGGAGTCTTTGCAGGTTAGTAACCAGTCAACACAAAAAACATCATTTTGCTCACCTAGTACCCTAGAACAGTTACAGAAAAGGCTCTCACAGAAAAGAGGTGCCCTGAACAAACCCTTAGACAGTGTTTTGTGAAGGGTGGAAACTCCACATGTCATGGGCACATCACAAGCAACCATGTTGAGGAATACGAGCACCTCTGCAAAGCCATGAAAGTGAAGGTGAACCATTGATGTATCCCAGAAGCAGTTGTGCTCACCAGGGGGAAAGGGAAGGGGAAGGAGAAGGTTTCATCACAGTCGAAGCTGGAGCTTGAGAAAGTGGTTGAGTTTACGAGGGAGGGAATATTGGAGGCAGTTGCGAAGTTCATCACCCGTGACAACTAGGTTCATCATTGTCTGATGTCGTGCGCAATGTTCTGATGTTCTCACACAGGCCATGATGGTTGCTGACAAGGCATGATTCCAGAATTGTCTGATCTCGATGTGACCAAACACAAATAAGGCTGATTTGCCAACAGCCCATGATGTCACCCTATACATCCATAACACCTTTGTCAATCATCTTCAGGAGCTCAAAGAAGAGATCCAGGTAATACACCATACTCACCTCATGAAACTAGACTGATTGCTATACAGAATGCACCAGGAAAGATCTCAACAACTGCTGATGGCTGGACTGCAGATCATACAAAGCAAGGTTACCTCAGCATGACTGCCCACTGGATCAATGTCAATCCCAACACAAGTAAATGGACCCTCTGAGCTGAAGTTGTGGGCTTCCATCTGATCCATGGTACACATGGTGGTGATAACCTTGGTCAATACTTTGTGGGTCTTTGTGATCACATAGGGATTATGTCACATTCCTATTCTAAGGTGAGCCGTTATCAGTAACATGAAAGGTATGATAGTCAGATTGGGTTCAGCTGTATATGGTGACATTAGACAACACTTCATCAAACACAACATTATGCGAGACAATTGAGTCCCAGCATGCACTGTGACAGCTTCCGAAGTGGTCTGCAGCTGAGAATCAGCTTCCGTGTGTCTCAGAGATCTGTGCACATTCTTTGCAAACAGACCTAGTACAGATGCTTGGAACACATTGTCAACCTTGCAACAATCAATGTCATGTCCTACATCATGAAAATAGCTACCATTGAAACCAGCAACACCATTTGGGAGTATGATCTGACACTTGTTGACAATCACATACTCAATGGCAATCTTGATGCGATTGGGGCAATCCATACATTAGCAACAAAGGTGTGCAAATGAAACCATATACATATATCCCAGAAAATTCAACTGACAACTTGCACAGATAGAGGCCTTAGGCCAATGAATTCAATATTTTCATGAGCTCCAAATCAAATGTGGCATCATGATGCCTCTCAGGATACCCCTGCATAGCAACATCCAATGGGGTTCTGCTTTCAATATGCTGGATCAGGCTTACAAGCTTAAGGCAGTAAGTTACATTATGGTCAATTCCCCTGAATTGCTCTTATCAGTTATTAGGCCATCAACCTCTTCATTTCTTCTGCAGACCAACTGTACAGCCACATCATGACTTTGTGATGTGATGGACACATCTCCAAGAAGATTCTCTGGTTGGCATTTACCCTGACTGATGCAGATTGGGCATGAGTATTAGACACCAAGACAATCCTCGCAGTGAGTTCTTAGTTTATTGCCATCCACTGTGATCTCACCACCTGGATAGGATTCCAATCGCATTCTACACCACTTCTCTGCAGACCAGCAACCGACCCTGTACCATGCACTACCTGCACTTGAAGACCTTCAGACAGTATGGGAGGCTAAACTCACAGACCCTCACTACAAACTGTATCATGCAGCGATTCAGGATGGGCTTGCCAAACTAGCAAAGTATTACTCCAAGTTCAATGAGAAACCTTATTACATTCTCGCACTGTGTATGTGATCTGTCACAATAATAATTCTTCAGAGCTAATATCCACTTATACAGTCCTTCACCCCTACTTCAAGTTACACTACATCGAGCTTGCATGGGGAGGGGAGAAAGAGCAAGAAAAGGAGATTGCAGCAGGAAATCCACATGCCAAGAATTGGTATAAGGAGGCAGAGAAGATTGTGAAGAGTGCCATAAGTTAATTCTCATCATTCTGCTCCTCTCTACTGACTAAGAAATACATACTCAGATGGCTGAGTATTGGGCCACTCACCCACAAGCCCAGAAAGCTATGCCTGATACCCCACCATCATCTCCATCAGCACCTGATCAAGAGTGCCCAGCCGCTTCCTTCCTTTCTGAATTTGATCGCCACCGCCTCCAACTCATTTTTCAAGGCAATGATGAAGAGTGGCAATCGGAGTTGTGTTCGTACCTTGATGATGTTCCTGCTGATGTTACAAGGGATATAGACATTGTTAAGTGGTGGCAGGTGTGTCTTCACCTTATAATAATCAATCAGAACACTAAATACAATGGATTGGTATTATAAGGACCATGTGAAGATATATCCAACACTTGCTCAGATTGCCCTTGACATGCTACCTAGTCAAGCGTCATCTGTTCCATGTGAATGTGTGTTCTCAGGCAGCAAACTCATGGCCACAGATCATCAGGCAAGACTTGGGCCACAGTTATTTGAGAAACTTCAGTTGATGAAGGGGTCATGGTGAGGTTTGACCATCGATCTTGCACAGCTCAACTCCAACATCATTGAGGAGATTGTTGACAATGGTGAGGGCCTTTTATTTTTACATGTAGTATTATGTTCTGTTGTTCAAATATAGCATACAGTAATGATGTCTCATTATTGCACCTGCCTACCCTGCTGCCAGTGCAAGTTGTAATCGTCAGCATTAGCAACAAAACTAAACCTGGTGTTACGGTGTTTTGATATATACATACTAGTATTTGCACATGTATTGTGCAAGTAAATGGCAATGTGACAGTATGTGCCATCGTGACTGCCAGCTCACCTCTCACCACCATCAATGCTGCTCCTCCTGCCACCCTCCCTCACACCTCAACCATCTCTGTCAACACTCTCTGTCAACACCTGCCACCACCACACCCACACCCACACCAGCAAGAGCTGCAAATGTGCAAACAACACAGGCCCAAATAATGATAACATCATTTGGGCCCACAGTAAGTTTTCTTTCTTGTATTCAATTAAGTTACTAACTATATTTCTATGTTTTTAGGTTGAAATTCTGCTGTTACAATGTGTGCCAACCAAACCAAGCCCACCCGCTCTACCCCCCTCCTCCCCATAAAAACAGGATGTGAGGAGTGCTGATCAATCAGGAGGATGGGGAGGGACACTGGGAGACCCCAGCAGGGGGATACCTGCCGGGTAAGCCCCCCAGCCACACCCACCTCCATTCCACATCACAGCTAACCAACCCCACCTAGATGTGACACCCCCTCCTCCAAATGCAAGACAGAGGGGTCTCTGGTCTTTTTCTATGGTGACACCCCCCTCCCTCACTCTAAACATGAGATGGAGGTCTCTATTATGTTTCCAGCACCACCACCCAGCCTGTGAGCCACTGCTTGTGGGAGGAGATGGGGGTGATGACCAAGAGGAACAACAATGGGGCATGACAGCCAGCCACACCAACCCCGATAATGACAATGACGATGTGGCACCCCCCACCTCTCTCACTTCAAACGCGAGCAGGGGGGATTCTTGTTCTTTTTGATGTGACAATGGCTACCCCCCCCCCTCTCTCTCACTCTAAATGTGAGCAGGGGGGGGGTTCTTGCTGTTTTTTATGCATTGATGGCTACCCCTTGCTGCCCCTCACTCCAAATGTGAGCAGGGGGGGGGGAGTTCTTAATGTTTTCACATTAGTTTTATTAATAAATAATATAATCTACAATTACTGTATAAATTAATGGTTGCAACTGGTTGGAACCAGTTGCAACCACACAACAACCTGTCACCAATGGTGGACCACAGTTGCGGTCATGGTTGGTGACATCTTGTAAGAATGACAACTGGTTGAGGTTGCAGTTGCAGCCACAAGGGGCTGTGACTGCAACCTGATCAGACCTTCAAAGACTAACATCACCAATGGGATGACAAGAACACAGATCCATGGGAAATTGCCCGTGGATTGTGATATTGTGGCCTCTTGGGGGCTGTATGTGGAACCATTACACCCTGTCGATGGTGTAGGTTGTTGGGTAACCAGTTGGTTTGAGGACAGTGCCTGGTATGGCATGACACAGGTATGGGTAACACTGTGACAATGTGGTTATGGGTATGCTCGGGTATGGGTACAGGTTGTGAGATGCCGTACCCAGGCAACACTGTACCCTTACCCATGGTTTATGGGTACTGACCTTACCCACGGTTTACAGGTACTGACAGGCAGTCACATGCAAAATCATATGACATTGTTGATCACTATCAACAACACCAAAACCACATCAATGGTGACAATGGTGGGCAATTATGGCCACCACCACCACCTCCCTCACTGCAAACACGAGTGGAGGTGTTATTGATTCTATTCTGGGTGAGTTGGAGTGACTACAGGTGACAGGAACAACGAGGGACCACAACAACCCAGCACCCATCACCACCACTGCAAGCCACTGCTCGCAGGGTGGATAGCGGGTGCTAACAACCATCAACAAAGGGGGGACAATGAAAATGACAACAAACCCCTACCTCGCTGCAAACATGAGTAGGGGGGGTTCTTTTCTGGGCAACAATGACAACAATGGGGGGCTTTCTGTTCTGGGAAATGATGACAATGATGACTGCCCTGCCCCTGGCCCACAGCGGGGGGGGTTTCTGTTCAGATGATGATGATGATGATGGCCCCCTCCCTTGTTGTGGGGGGGGGGGGTTCTGTTCTGGGCAATGATGATGACAACGACCCCTCCCTTGCTCCCAATGTGAGTGGAGGGTTTTATATTTTAGTAATTTATATCATCAACAATGGCCCCCTCCCTTGCCCCAAATGCAAGTGGGGGGGTTCTGTTCTGGGCAACAATGACAACTATGACCCCTCCCTCGCTCCCAATGTGAGTGGAGGGTTTTATATTTTAGTAATTTATATAATTATATACATTTATAATAAATCTATAGAAAACTGAGCAAGAACTGGGCAAACCCATGGTAAACCCACCCAAACCCACAGTAACACTGCACCCATTACCATACAGGTATGGTGTTCACAGGTATGGGTAAGGGTTGAGCAAAATATATGTAACTGGGGGTCACCCCTGTCATGCCTTAGTGCCTGGGGCACTGTCTGTCGATTACTGACATTTTCAATTACAGAATAAACATTGTTGTCCTGGCACAACTTGACATCAGCAATAAGATGACAAGGACACAAATCCATGGGAAATCACCTGTGGATTGATGATATGGCAGCCATTGGGGGGCTGTTGGGGAAATGATATGCATTTTTGAACATGTAGGCCTTGGGGCAGCAGGTACACAGCCCATTTGGTCTGCAGGGGGTGGTGCTGCAGGCACAACCAGTTGTTTACTGACAATTTCATTCATAGAACAACATACATCATTGTTCTTTAGGTCTGGTACTCAACGCAACCATGTTGAGTTCATCTCCATGTCTTGGTTTTCTGAACTCCTCAACAACAACAAGCCCTAAGCTTCATTTCTTCCTCACATCTTTCTCATCCCTTCTGCTTTGTCCCACAGCATTGGCTGTGGATCCAGGGACCTCAATGCGACACCCATCATCTAGATGCTGGGTACCATTTGACAAACAACATTTACCATCATTGCTCAAAAGATCCTGAGCTCTGTAATGAGCCCAGGGTGGAGCCAATTCACCAATGGCACATTCAACATCATTTCCTTGCTCTATGAGGTTCTCTTCTCAGTTTTCCTTACAACTTCGAGGTAGCTGGGGGGCATGCCTAGCAGGCTTGCTGTATGCTTGTCTTTTGACAAGCAACAGGGACTGGCTGGCCATAGCCTGCCTGAAATTCTATTTTTTCACAGCCCTGCGCTAAGCAAGGCTGTGACATGGCATGAGGTGGAGACACCTTGTGCGATGGTTTCAAGCACATGCAGGATTATCTGGCACCCATAGGGCGTCAGATCACTTCTGTGCATTGCTGGGGTGGTGCCAGTGTGGGGATTCAGGGTCAATGTTGATGGGGTGATAATGATCAGGAGAATGCATGACAAGTAGAATATATGACTTTTAATGTCAAAAAAAGTGTAGTAAATCGGAGGAGAGCTAGCTTAGTTCACAGATCCACAATGACATGACTAACATATATTATGGGGGGTGAACAGTTTAAGCTTACATATACATTAGAAATCCACTGGTTTTATAGAACCCAGTGGCCTTGTAATTTAATAGGTACAAATAGTCTGGCCTGGGGGGGCTGGGATCACTACAAAGAGGCCCCTCATCACTGGGTAAGTACAGAGACCTGCCATAGCTGTTTTTCTTTTTTTAGTTTTATTTGTAAGTAGCACAAAAGAATATATATATTTACTACATAATCCCCACTGCTCACACCTCAACAACTTGTAAATAAAAGCCTTGAAAGTATATATGCCAATGGGTGCCTGGTGATGAACTCATGCTAATAATCTTGTGAAGTCCTTTGAGGTGGAGTGTGAATGTGCCAAGCACTGCCAGAGGTAGGTAAAATGCATTTTTACTTCATTTTCCAGATGTTTGTGTTTCAGAGCATTCACAGTAACCATTTTTCACTCAATTTTTCACATCATTTTTCAGTCCTCTTCTGCCAAACACCTGAAAATGATCCAAAAATGAAGCTGAAAATGAGCCGAAAATGGCCCAAAAATGGCTACTGTGAACAACCCTTATGATAACCAATTGATCATTTGCAGATCACGTCCATGGCGAAGCCTATTGCTTCCATTACTTCAGTTCCAGAGAATGTCCTACTTCCATCGAATATACATAGTACAGAACGTCAATTTGGGGAAGCCAGTATGCTCGTTGAAAAGGCCCTTATCTGTCACTGAACGAACAACCAAAGGAAGGTGTCTAACATTGACTTGGGGCGTTGAACCGGGTAACTGGGGCAAAGTTGATGCCATTCCGCTGCCTCCGTTTCAAATCATTTTCAACGCTGACAAGTAATGGAATAACGCACGGGGAGGAGGTTTGCTTGCGATGGTATCAGGATCTTCCGCAAAAACAACTGCAAGGCCCCTGAATGGAGTTGATAAATTTTTATGATCTATGTATATACGTAACAGCGAGTGAGACCACTTGCAGTTCCAGATGCCAATCCACATGGCTGGATCGAATAAAGCGAATGAGAAATATTTTTCAGATCTGATTGGCAGAAGCTCACCAATGCAAGAACCACGGACCAGGATTATTCGTGGTGAAACGGAACGTTACGTTGTCCCCTTCATCACCCGTCGAAACAACATCACGACGAACCTTCAGAAGTGAGAATACTTAGTGATACGTCGATTGTGGAAAGGACATACTGGATTCTGGTAATTATACACATCGCTTCCAGCGCTTCTGACGACATCAAAGGTGTGCTACACAGAAAGGGGTGAATCGGTGTGACGAAGTAATAAAGAGTCGAACGTACACCGTGCAAATGGAAAGGATGCTGCAAAATCAGAAGAACAGATTGGTCAATGAATTCTAAAACGGCAAACTATTACAAACTGGGGGATCTTCTGAACCGCCTGGTATAGTGATCTCGATGGTTTTGTTCCGAGGTAGAACATATACACTCCCAGGAGGCAGCAACTCCTTCGGATCTCGAGCACCACTGAGTATCTGAAGAAGCACAGACACGGATGGTGGGACAAACGACGCTCCGTTGATGGTATACGAAGCGTTTTCTACATGAAACCCAAGTTCCAAATTCAGGGGGACGTCGACCTCACCCTGCCCTGCCCCCCCAGGTGCACCGGGATTCTCAAGTGGGTGCAAATTCGTTTCCAGCATCGGGTTCCTGAGGTCAGATTTCGTGGTGGGCTCACTAGGAAGGGCGGTGTCGTAACGAAGTATAGCCATGTTAATCCCGTCGATTTCCATCGTATCTACTGGCTGGGCACGCATCCAGTAATTTCCGATAGTTTGGTTTGCTTCGAGGATGATTGAATAGCGTTGCCCCGTGAAAATGTGGATTGAATCCGCGACGAGCTTTTCAGTGTTTACTCCGTCAGCCTCAATGATTGTCTTGTATCATAAAGAATATAAGAGGACGGTATAATCGAAGAAAAAGAATAAAACGTACGAACGGATGACCGTCAATAGAGAAAATGTAATCGGCATCACAGTGGATGGAAACAATCCGGAAGCGATACCGCTTTCCTTGCGTGACATGGATTACTGAAAGGGGAGACTTGTCCCCGGTGGGATACCGTCCTAAACCATTGATGAGTGTTGAATTGAAGGGTGGGGTGGGATATGCTGGGGGCGCTGGGGTATGGTACCTGAATCAATCGACAGTGGTGAGTCTAGTGACGAAGGGAATTCTTAACAACGGGGTATATGGCTTACCAATCTGCGAGTGTAATGACAGTTGATTCTGGAGAAGGATGATATGTATGTGTTCGGATCATAAGATCAAGTATATACTAACCGTCATCGACGTCGTATCTAAGATCAATAGGTAAGATGAGTTGTGAGGACGAATGAAATGTCACTTACAAATTCATGTATGGATCGTTCCGATCGTAAATTACAAGAGGACCTCTCAGACCATCGCAGTATTGCGTAGCTACGAAGAACATTCATCACCAGAGCAGGAAGGAATCGGGAGTTATTGAAAGACATACACAGATGCGAGTGATACCAGTATGTTCCTGCCTGATCAGGGACAGTGAAATCGTAGAGGAATGAATTCCCGGTCAGGATGGGGCATTGTGTCACGAAGGCGACGCCGTCTGCCCAACTAGAACCGTGTTGAAAGATCCCGTGCCAATGCTGAATATCAGTTAGAGTATTGTCTGTTTGCCGAGCTTACACACGATGCTCGTGCTTGTATTCATCTTCTCATCCGTTAATGAGTTGATGACGTTGAGTCGAAAACGATCTCCCTGGTAGCAGAATGTCAAGAACAGGATTGCTAGTTGGTTGGATCGACGAACTTTGTAGCCTTTAATCGGAGGACCTGGGAATGAAGCACTGTCCGCTGTAGCACCAGCTAAGACGGCTCTAAAGATCATCTTCAGTGATACTAGCCATAGCTTGTGCAACAAGAAACTCACAGGCGGGGAAAGCCATCCGGTTGGATGTACTTGTTCACGATGTATAGGTTCGTGGCCGGGCCAATAGGTGTCGCATATGTGCTCAGTGAGAGCAAAGCCAGAATTGTCGAGACAGTTCTTAGTAACATGTCGAAGCAGAGGACCTTCTCAGTTAATGGTCAGAGACTCTGAGCCTGAGAATGCCTCGAGCCAGCCTCACCTTCCTACGCTTCGTAGGGATGCCGGTTCCGAACAAAAGTTCGAACCTGAATTTTTCAGAACCGGACCGAAGTTCGGACCAAAGGTTCGGGTGGATGGTGCGGCGCTGGTATGACCAGACGGAGTT
>QLOK01015790.1:0-15908 GCA_003313805.1 Tricholoma flavovirens
AGGACCAGCCATAGTGATATAAAACAGTCGAGACAACAGATTAGTACTCCATCTCATCACCTTCTATGGTCTTCTCTTTGCCTTTTCCCAGAAGCAAAGCAGCGATCTCGAGCTGGCAAAGGAGGAAGCAATGCTGCATGGCTTGTTTGTTGCTGAGAGCAACAAAAGTGTGTGTGGTGCAAACAGCATCTTCTGATGCACTGGTGAAGAAGAGGGAGGCTGCAAACAATTCATCATCCAATAAAAAGCTATCATCCACTGATATGATGCTGATTGCATGCTCAAGAATTTCTGCAGGAGGTGCAGATGCTGATAAAGGGCCAAGAGGTTGAGAGGGTGTTGACGAGAGCTGAGTAGTGTGGAGTTCAGGAGGAGAAGTAACAATAGAAGAGGCAGCAGCAGAAGGGTTAGTGGCAGGCACAGTCGCATTGAGACTCCTTTCCATCACATCAGCCATGTGGTTGAGAGTTGAATTAAGAGCGCTAGAAATAATAACAGGGTTCAGATCATTGGTCTTATTCCTCAATGATTGCTTCGAGCTGGAGGGCTGCATACTACTCATGGATTTTGCATCGTGCTTGCATTTTTGACCAATATCACTACTAGTATCAATAGAATGTACTGAGCCCATAGAAGTGTCAGGTTGCTGAGTAGCTTGGGGATGGACTGACGAGGGAAGAGTGGAAGATGATGGAGGCTGAGTGCCTTCAGAGGAAGAGGAAGCGACAGGATTGGGTGGAGAAAAGGATGATACAACAGAAGAGGTTCCACCAGATGACAAGGTGCCAAGATCGGGATTGGTGGGAGGAGATGAGGTGGCAGCTTGTGCAGCTGGCATGTTCACTGAAGGTAAATCAAGATTGACTCGATCCTCTGCTCCATCCTCCTCCCGCAGCTGAATGGGAGGACGAACTGCTGGGGTCAAAAGCATGTGTTCCACAAGGCTGTGTACCAGGCATAAAGCCTTGCATTCTACGATAATGTGGCCATGGCTTCGTTGCAAAAGATTTGAGTGGAGCATGCTGTTTATATTGTCAGTGACTTGGAGAAGCTCATCCTAATCAGAGTGATTGCATTCTTACCTTGGGTGTCTTTATAAAATCCTCGAATACCTGTTTTTCACTTGTGGTTCACACGTTGGCCCCTTAATCATCATGCCAGCCACTACCAGACTTCTTATCCCACTGTGAAATTGCCTTGTACATAGCACATAGCTATAATGGAGTGTCAGTGACAAAAACCCTCATTGATCACAAAGATACATACATGACCCCATTTGTAATGACATTGATTTGCATCCTTTGACTTTACCGTAGCATGAGCCTTGTTGAATTCTGACTTCTTCAGGTTGAGGCCTCGTGCAGTCATCAAAATGCAATTTGCTTCGACATAGTCGATGAGGAGCTTGATTTCATTTTCAGTCCATTGGCCACTTGTCTTCTCAACATTTTCTGAGGAACTGGCAGTGGCTGGAGTGTCGTGGGTGGAAGATGAGGCAGTAAAGTTGGTAGATTCATAATCTCTGGCAGTTTGAGCATTGTTGTTGTGGTCATTGTCATGGTTCCACATTGAATACTGAATGGTGTGGAGGGCAGTGAAGGTGTAAGCAAGGGAAGCAAGTGAGATAATGTGGCAAAAGCATTGTATAAGAGTGTGTCCATCCATGAGGGAAAAGCATGGGCGCAGCAGTGTCCAGATTGTAGCGCTAATGCTGAGGCACTCAGCATGCAGAACTGCACCCAGAATTCAAAGTCTGACGGCAACGGCAACAGGAAACATAGCAGATACAAACATGTTAGTTTGGGAATCAGAAATTTCCCATGCAGCTGAACAAGCTCTTAGTTTGTGACCGAAAACCGTGATGTGGACATCTACTCAGCTCGCTGAGTAGCCATCCTCATGCAATCTCGTTCATATTCATGCAATCCAATATCCCACAACTACAGTCCTATGGCCCTTGACTGGTCTGACCTTGATAAGACCTCCAATTCTTTCACACACCAACCTATTTTGTCTTGTTCACCCAAGCCAACTTTCTCTAGCAGTGCCAGCTTGTCTTCCAGTTCACGTTCATGGGTTCATTCAGGCGTGAGTAATTTTCCTTTGTTCTGGTTATACCATTACCCCAGATTGAATATCTATTGTAGACTAATTCATTGGCAGTTGACTCATCACAGCAACTTGGATATGATCACCCACCACCTCTCAGTCACCATAACTCTCATGCAGGAGGAGAATTTGGTGACAGACAATGAGAGCTTGTTCAGTTGCGGTGTTGCATCATGGAGTTAGAGCAAATTAATGGGCAGCTGGAGCGAAATAACATTAGACTTGAAGCACAATGCTCAACCTTTCAGTGAGGCTCTCTCCTCTAACTCTTGGACTTGACTGATGTAGCTAAGTACAGGTTAGCATATGATTCCCTGCTGGACAGACTCGACACATCCCACTCGCTGACCTTCCAATGCCAGTCTTTGGTTTGTGGCAATTATCCCCTTGTCAAATTTTGGACCAGGAAGGAGTGGCTCGAGGACAGTGCTGCAAATGATGTCACAACACTCACAGAAAATCCCCGGGGAAAAGTCAGAGCATCAAAAGGCATCAATGTCACTATGGGGTATGTCGAAAAGGAAGACAGTGAAATTATCGATGGTCATGTTGCCTCTGATGTACGCAAGTGTGCGCGATCTATCTGGGTTCATATTGCCACGACTTCTGAGACTGGGCCTCCAGCAAAATGGGGTGAAGCTGGGGTCAAACTCAGCAAGTCTTATCGCCAGGAAATGTATCATCGCTTTCCAATGCTCCAGCTCTGCGAATTAGATTGGAAGGTGGACCAGATTGCAACTGACAACTACCCTTCGTGGTATAGTAGCTGGCGTAAAAAACTTCCTGAGGCAACCATCAAAGAGGAGCGGGATTCAATGCCACCAGATTCTAACATATCCAAGCATCCCAATAACTCAGTGACAACCGCCGAGCTAGATTCCAAGGAGAGAAAGGTCAAGTGTGCAAAAAACAACAGCGAGGAGCTCAAGAATACAAATCAGGTGCTCAACAGTTCTGAGTCCATCCCTCACTTTGAGTTGCACTTGGGCTTGAACTTGCCGGTATGGAATTCTGATTGTGTTTACTATACTACAGCAGTATTGATATTACAATCTCCATGGCCAATAGCTCAACAACCCATTATCTTCTGTGTCGATTTCTCTGGATTCGCAGCGCGAATCCTCAGCTCCGCTGGCTGCATTAGTGGATTGTCCTGTGAACCCCACTTCTCTGAATGATACAGTCATGAATACCGATGTTACTATGGAAGCCGTCATCACAGTAGCATCTACTCCAGGTATCAGTGAATCTTCAGCACTAAACACCATGAAGAATATGATCAGTCCGCCAACCATGTCACAGATCTCTGAGCCACCAGCTTCACTGTCACCCACTGGAACTCCTGCTGCCAACATGGCAGCATTGCCAGCATCTATATCTTCCCATACAGGTATGTTTTATATCCACGTCGAAGTGACAATCACAACTTCGATGACAGGTGATAAGGAAGCCCCATCAGCTAGTGATTACACTTTCTTTTCTACTGGTTTATCCAAAGTCCTGGTAATGTGGGGTTGGATGGCTCAGGTCAGGTATATTCCACAAAAAGATGTTACGGGTACTA
The DNA here is from genome assembly GCA_003313805.1 of Tricholoma flavovirens. Classification (NCBI taxonomy): domain Eukaryota; kingdom Fungi; phylum Basidiomycota; class Agaricomycetes; order Agaricales; family Tricholomataceae; genus Tricholoma; species Tricholoma flavovirens. The sequence continues at coordinate 3,674 of QLOK01015790.1, forward strand.
ATTTCAGCATTCGACAGATTGTTCAAACAGAAATTCTATTACAAACACCCCTGCACCTACCACAGACAAGATGACGAGTCAACTACTGCCGACAACCAGGTTGTTTCTGTCGATATTCCACAAGCAGCACTTGCCCATGCACCACAACCCAGCGCTATGCCGACTAATGATACTGACACTTCTGTGTTAGCACAGAACGTCAGGGCCAAAACTCTGAGTATGACTGCCAAGCGACCGTCAAAGATGCGCCCTAGCAACGCACTCACAGCCTGGTACGTCACGGTATGCTTTCCTTGAAGACAGTTCTTCAGCTAATTTTTCTAGAAACTTCTGTGCTCGAGAGTGGTGTTTGTCAAATCCTGGGGGGATTACCTTGGATTTCGCTGCATATTGGACAGGATTGTCACCTGAAAGGAAACTCGTATGTCTAGCGTTAATTGATCTCCAGTGCTATAGCACTACTCATTCAGAATGCATTTTCTTGCAGGAATACGAGAAGGTTGCACATGATATGGTGAGTATGGCAAAGTACTCTGTATCTTTATTCATTTATTATTGTATAGCATTCACAGAAAGCTGCGGCAGCTGTGTAGACGGCGGATAAGAGTTTTGAGATACTTTCTATATTTAGCATATTCAGCAATATCATGATATTTTGTCTCGATCTGCCTAGGTGTGACTGGATTCCATCGGATCGAGAGAAATCTAAGAAGATCTATGTTACAGTTTGTTTACAGTCTCTCTCGATAGATATCGATAGATATTGATAGACCTCAGTAAGAAATTAAGGAAGTGGGTCAAATTCCTAGTTGTATCAATGACGATCAATGATAATCGAAAAAAAAATCCCACATCGATTTATCAAGATTTATCTCGCTCAGCCCAGGTCCGGTTTTCACTGGGCTTAGTACAGCCTACTCGGAGGAGTCCCGGGCCATGGCCCGGGATTGATGACTAAGGTCACCCAGTAGTCACAGCGTGAGCTGCCAAATGCCAAACGCCAGAAAATGCCAAAACGGCAGCTCAACTTTGAGCTCCCCTATTGCTTCCCATCTATTCGCTCGTTTGTAACATAAAATGGCACCCAACGCTCCTGCCACAGGTCAAAATAGTCTTAATGGTAATTCTGGCTCTGGACAACGTGCGAGCGTAAGGCGCTTTCTGGCAAACGGACCCGCTGCTGATTTGGAGGATGGCGAAATTACGGAGGATGAGAAGTCTGCTGATCGATCGACTGCGAGTACTCCCACACCGCGGATGGCGCCCCCCACTGAGCAGCCCATGCATGAAACAAAGTTCCCGCCTGGCGTAGGTGGCAGCACCACTTCAGAGGCAGCACCCATGCCTGAACCTGCACGGCCGCCGACTCCAGGTCTGGCGAGCCCTCGACCATGTAGGCATATGTCTTTTGTTCTATCCACTCAATGTTAGCCTTCTAACAAAAGGATTAGTGTCAGCCGAGGAATTGGACCTTGCAAAGTCCATTGTTCTCGATCTACTAGGATGGGGTGTCCAGCCAGAGTACCTCATTGAATGCGGGGTGTCATCGCAGGCGATATACAAGATCTTTACAGACTTGCACCTCCGTCTGCCTCAAAATCTTTCGTACTTCGAGTGAGGTGGGTTTACTCGTTGAGGCTAAAGGGTTTTCTACTGGTTTTCTGAGGTCGGTTCCACCTTTCCTTGAGTTTTACTCTTTCCTTGCGGATACAATCTCGTGTAATTATAGCTCAGGCAACTTATCGTTACCTGCTGACTGATTTCAGTTCCCAACTCCAAAAAGCTGCGTCTTTGTCAGGTTTGTTCTTCTTTGCGCCTACAAATGACTTATGAGAATACTGGTTTGATTCGACTACTTACTACCCATTGTACTAATGTAGAGTGTATTGTTTCCAGTATATTTTGTGTTGCATGTTGATATCAATTGAAGCCGTGTAAGGACAAATATAGACAAGTGGCACACGCCGATGAAAGTACCGCTCAGACAACACAAGCCGTTCACAAAGCTCTTAACTCTCTTTTCTGCCCTTCGGTTTCTTTCTGAACACAGATACCCTCAATAAGTGCCCAAGTACACGTCTCTACCCACACCAGTCGCGTAGTTCATATCCCGCAATGCGCTTTAGAACCCTCGAAATTCGTTGGCATGATAGCAAGCCTATATCCACCTGTGATTTTCAGCCTGTTTCTTTCAAGAAAGCACGCCCCAGTGTGGGCCAAGAGAAGAATTTTGCTAGCTATTCGTATAGGTTAGCCACGGGAGGAGAAGACAATCATGTTCGGGTACGCAAATTAACAAAGGTTTCGTGTCTCAGCAGTTACTGACGACTGGTCTTACATGCTAGGTGTGGATGGTCCATCCTAACATCAGACCCTCGACTCTAATTGATCCTGAGAATGAACCTGCGCCTACTGGCCCACGACCACCACGGGTCGAGTACCTCGCAACTTTGAGTAGGCATTCGGCGGCCGTGAACGTCGTGAGGTTCTCTCCTAATGGTTCGTGTCAGTCACGCGTACTTGCCCTAGTTTCTAATCCAGCATCATAGGCGAGTTGATTGCGTCTGCAGGAGACGGTATGAAGTGCGACTTTCAATATAAGCGCTCCTTTTTTGATATGCTCCCTACATAGATGGTATGATTATCATATGGGCACCATCAACCAGCCCGCAAGCGAGTACATATGGCAGTGATCTAAGCCCAGAAGATCTCCAGCATGAAAAAGAATACTGGAAACCACGAACAACTTTTCGGTTTGTGTCTGACCTTCAGTGGGTGTTCCTTGTCCTAACTTCGTTATATAGTTGCACCACGATGCAAGTATATGACTTGGCCTGGAGCCCTACTGGAGAGCATATCATTGCTGGAAGTACGGACAACACTGCCAGAGTTTTCCAAGCTGCCGACGGTACACTACCTTTCCTTTACTTAACTCTTAGCCTCAATATTGTGTAACAGGAAAATGCGTGCATGAAATTGCTGAACACACGCATTACGTCCAAGGTGTAGCCTGGGACCCTCTCAATGAGTACATTGCGACCCAAAGCAGCGACCGCTCCATGCACATCTATCGCATATCCACCAAACAAGGCACCTTCGAGGCTCACGCTGTCGGCAAGAACACACGCATGCCCCATCGGCACAGCCGCACACCAAGCGCTAGCACCAGCCATCCACGGGTGTTCCGCAGCCAGTCGATAACCAGCGACGTCGAGTCTGTCACGAGCGACTACCCAAAAGAAAAGGACGAGATGCCAGGGTCAGCGTTTATCAAAGATACAGCACCCTTAACGCCGGCTACATCAGTGGCCAGCTCCTCGTCAGCAATGTTCCCTCCTCCGCCTATCGACAACCCATCGTCTAGACGATCATCTTTCAGTGGTTCGAACGCACCTGGTTCCCCGTCTACGTTTTCTCGCTACGGTCGATCTCCTTCTCCCATGCCCCCGCTTCCTGCGATCCGCAGCCTCCCGTCGCCAGCAGCCGCGTGGGCTTCAGTGAAGCTGTATGGAGACGAGAGTTTTACGAACTTCTTTCGTCGTCTCTCGTTCAGCCCCGATGGCGGATTGCTCTTGACGCCTGCAGGCCAGTTCGAGGATCCGTCTGTCATTCCAGGGTTATCTAGTGGCAAAGATGACAACGGGACCCCGACAAGAGGGAGGAAGGGACGTGCCTCCGTTGGTAATATCTCTGAAATCATATCACCAGCACCAGCGGCGTCCTCTTCTTCCTCGGTGTATATATATTCCCGTGCAAACTTCGCAAGATCGCCCATAGCCCAACTCCCGGGACACAAAAAGGCCAGCGTAGCCGTCAAATTTTCTCCGGTGATATACGAGCTACGGCCAGGAGTAGAGGGTGATGCCCCTCCACAAGACTCAAAAGCCGAGGTGCTTGAAAAAGGGGTAGAAGGAACATTAAACGTAGATGTTGTGGGTCCTGTGGTAGGTGGCCCAGGAGTAGGCTCACTGGTCACGCCTCAACGCACCGCACCGCAGCCATTCTCCCAAGCAACGCCATTGATCGCTGCGCCATCACCTATCCGTGCATCCTCTACAGTAGGAATGAGCAACATCATGACTTCGCCTGCCATATCACCGATGGATCTGCGCCCGCCGACTCCAGCTGCATCGAAGCCTTCTACGCCGAACCCGGGAACGCAAACCCCAACACGGAATTCCATGTTTGCATTGCCATATAGAATGTTGTTTGCGGTAGTTACGATGGACACGGTGGCGATCTATGACACGCAGCAGGCTGGGCCAGTGTGCTTGCTTACGAATCTGCATTATGATGAGTTTACGGATGCAACGTGGTAACTTCGACTTTCATTGTTTATCAATGCGCTCTTCTGACATTTCATGGTTCAACCAGGTCGCCTGACGGACAATGCCTGATCCTATCTGCCCGCGACGGATACTGCACCATCATCATCTTCGATGAGATTCTTCCTGCACATCACACGCAACAACATACCCTACAGCTGCAGTCCATCGCGCACCACCATTCCTTGCCTATCTGGGACTCCAACTCCGCTTCCACCGTCCCACACCACAGCTCGTCCAACACGGGGACACCAGTTGTCACGCCCATCGTCACAAATATCAACCTCCCTTTCGTAAGCACACCTACCGTGCCTAAAAAGCGGGGCGGCGAGCCACCGCTAACTCCAGCTGCAAGCGTGGACGGAGGCGACCAGTCGTACTTCCCGTCAACTTCGGCGTCCGCTGTTCGCCCAGCAAGCCGGCATGGAGATGAGGGTGAGAAGGGAGATGAAAAAGATTATGTCCAGGAACCTCCAAAGAAGAAGCGGCGTGTGGCTTTGACCAAAGTTGGTGATTTGGGATTGTAGCCTTCGGACTTTCTTTTCTAGACATTCCCTTCTTGATGTCCTTTTCTGTAAGTGTTTTTCATGGCAGCCCTCTGAGCATGATCTTGGTGATCTTTAAATGACATATTCTGCAATGCTTTTTGTTCCGTTTATTTCCTCACTTTATGCATATGAATACGTCCGTTATAACTTATTATATTCTTTAATGTTACCTCAACAATATGACGTACACTCGGGCTCGTTAGCTTGCTTGCCAGGATACTAGTAGTCATGTCGGGAATGTACTAGTTCTCAGTAAATTATAACGCAGTCACAGTAGGACTCAATAAACGAAGTTTAGAATTTGAACGTTTCTCGTTTGCCTGTATGAGGTCATCGTTGGAACACGCAAGTTTCTCCCCGCCAAAGATCTATTTATCCAAGTACAACTTGAACCCACGTACTAGTAAAGTTTATCACACGAAAAATTAGACATGCCATGCGATGCTTAGTATACTTATGCGAGTCACTTGTAATCTAAGAGCATACTAAGCGGTCTTGAGCACCCAACGGGCGACCTCACCTGCATGCACAGCCGCTGAGGCTTGAATATCCGAAACCGCCGCTTTACAAAAGGTGACAACGAAGGCGAAGTTCCATTTTCTGAGTTCGGTTGGCTGGCTAGCACCAAACCCAAGAACTTCGTGTCCAAGGCAGAATTTTATCCCATTTCCGTTTTCAAATCGTGCCATAAGACCATAAAAAGGATGTTTCCGATGCCAACCAAAGCAATTTCTAGTCCAACATAATTCATCATGCCAACGTGAACGCCAGCTCCACCCCAGATAGCACCCGCTACCCGACCAGCGTAATTGCTGTACTGTATTGCCAATGACGTTTTGTTATTCCAAGATGGAGGCAGCTGCTTGCTCAGGGTGCTAATCGTAACCGTGCTGGCTATGTTAAAGCCCAAAGCCACACCCCACCAACACATGAACACACTTCCGTAGTTGAGTTTCTGTGATCGCAGGAGAGACAAGAACACCAGAAGGGCCGAGAGCCCTAGTGATGAACCGAATGCTAGGATATGGCGATCCTGGGTACGTCTTGCAAAGAGAAGATTAAGGATGAGGAAAGGGAAGACTGTAACGCCCCCAAGAGCGATAAAATTCCCTGCCGCAAAAGGTGACCAGTGGAATTTAGGTGTATCAGCTCCAAAAACGGGAAGATTGGATTCCCAAGCACCGAGAATGAAGAAATTCGTCATGGCAAACCAACACATGCATATGGTAACACCCCACTGAGCATAAGACATTCGATATTTTGGCGGAGGAACAGAGAGTGGAGGTATTGTTGGTTCCTTTACTAGTGTATCCTTGTCGTTAATTGGAATGTTGAGAGTAGGGGTGGATGGTGCGACGGATGAAGAATCGTTGAACACTCGTTGATCCATGGGTATATCCTCATAGAATTGGACCACGAATACCCAGAAGACGCTCCAGATAGCTGCCATTATCCAGCCTGGACTGGTAAAGCCATTGAAAATAGAGTTTGAGAACCCAATTTTGTATAACAATCCCCCAACAAATGGTCCAAGGCTCATTCCCAACCCTTGTCCCATGACTAGCCAGCTAGCAAGAGTGGTCCGACGACGAACGCCGACAATTCGTGGGTCAGAGCAGTAGCGCTTGCAATACATCCATAAGGAGAAGCCGAAGCCGCTCACTATGCGCCCGATGAGAATGAGGTAGAGGTAATTTGCCCGGTAAGCGGACGCGTAGAGGATGTGTCCCAAGATCGATGCTCCACAACTGACATGAAGGGGTATTTTATAGCCACCTGCGGCACATTAGATGACATTTGGGGATTGGAGCAGAGACTTGCCTCCGTCAAATTTCATCAATGGAAGTAAGGAAAGACCAGAAAAAACAGTGGGGATGCCAATGACGACACCAGAAAACGTAGATGTTCCACCGAGATGCTGGGCATACTCGTTCGAGGATGATACTATGATAAAGAAGGATATCTACGCTCGTCCATTGTTAGACTATGGGGATTCGTAGTAGTAGATTCGGACTCGCCTGAAGCAAGAGGTTGGCCGAAACAATAATGACCAAGGAGGCGAGTTTCGGGAGTTTGAGTTCTGGATTGACTGTAAGTTCAACGTCGTTGATCACAGTCGAACGGGGTTTCTGCCAAGGGAACTGGAAATGCATGTGCAAGTTAGAGATCGGGCTGATTCGGATGAATTGAAGCCGCTTTACTCCAAAGACCTACATAGTATGAAATTCACAGCTCAAGGCCCCGAGTCCGAGCATATTATCATGATGTTCCTGGCTCAACGCGTTGCCAAGTAAACCTTTTATAATTCCGCAGGCAAGTACTAGGTTGCAAGACGAGCATATGCCATTGGATATACGACCATCCAAACATACCCCAAAAGCAGATACTTCGGATATAAGTTATGGGTGGATGACAGGAACACGATAGTCCATCTCATCGCAGTGAACTTACTCGCAACGCGCTCTTCGAACCCCATGACGTATCCCCATCTCTCGCATGGGAGAATGAATCGTCTCCGACCATGCCTCCACCAGTGCCATTCCCCATGATTATTGCCACATCCTTCAAATCCTTTTGTAATATTTTAGTAAGATGCGCCAGACCAGCCTGTTGCTCCGACAATATCTGCAATGACAATGAAAAAAAATATCAGAAATTGATATCACTCAAAAAAGAGATGGATAGTGATACCTGTGCAATCTGTGCCAAACCCTCCTCATCTACAACCGCCCATTCGCCGCTCGATCCCACGTTCTTCCCCCCTCCCCGCTCTCTTGCTGCATTTACAGCCCCAATCAGAGCCCACAACTCGTTTAGCTTCCCTTTCAACCTCCCCCTTTTCACTTCTTCCTCGGTCTCCTCAAGCTTTCCCCGGAGCTGCTCTTCCTCTGGGCGGATTGATGATGAGCGTATGGCAGGTATAAGAAGGTGCAGATGCTGGATGAATGCGAGGAGGCGCTGCGTGAGTTGGGTCTGCTGTGCGGAGGCACGTTGTAGTCGAGAGACGGTTGAGAGCGTGTGTCGTTCGGAGAGGGCGTCAAGCCGTGTTTTGATATCCTGCCTCTACAATGAGTAGGAAATTCAGTTCGGGTAGAATGACGGACCTTTATGCGGGTTTTGTGTTCTTCGGCTTGTCGTGCCTGAGCTTCGACACGCTCTCTGAGGTCACCAAATCCAAGGGCTACCACCGGCACCAGTCTAGCGTACAACGTGGATGAAAAATTGGGCAGGAGATAAGCCCCAGATTTCCTCACCGTGTAGGATCTGGGTTTTCTCTCATAGCCTTCTCCCAGACCTCCGTCGTAATATTAGGCGGCTGTCGATACAGGTTCACTTGACTTGGATCTACAAGATTATAAAAGATATGCTAGTTCCCATAAGTCAGTAAGCGTTAAAAATAGATAAAGAGACGAATTCATACTTGAAATCGACACTGCGGAGACGAAGTATTCCATGCATAGTTTATGCCCTCCATTCTCTGCATGAGTTTTGCCTGCTGTGTATGTGCATCAGCTTGCCCAACAGCAGGAACACCAGCCCCTCTGGTCGACAACAGACTATTTGTAGTCAGAGTTGACGTCCCTAGTCCTCCTGCAGGTCCGAGTCCCGTGCTTAGATTACTCGTCCCTAGTGTACCGGTGCCCAGCGTACTTCCTCCTGATAGAGGGTTTGCCGACTGCCCAAGGCTACCAAAAAGCAATGGACGCTGCTGCTGGTTTTGAGACGGCTGAGAGAACAAGCCACCTGGTGCTGCTGGTTGCTGTTGCTGCTGCTGTTGTGGTTGTTGACCAAAAGCACCACCGAAGAGGGAGTTATTATTTGTGGTGGGGGCTGAAGGCGTCGTGCCTGCAGGATTGGTATTGATGCTAAGATTTGAGCCAAAGATACCGCCGGGTTTGTTTCCTCCGAACAACCCCCCTCCACTCGCCTGCTGCGCCCCACTCGTCCCTCCGAATAGACTACCAGTCTGTTGTTGTGGCTGCTGTTGCTGAGTCGTGCTCCCGAATAGACCACCTCCCGTAGCGGCCGGCTGTTGCGTCGTACTAGTCCCAAACAATCCACCAGCCGCTGGCTGTTGTTGCTGTTGTAGATTCGACGTACTACCAAAAAGCCCACCACCTGTATTCTGAGGCTGTTGCTGCTGCTGACCACCAAAAAGTCCTTCACCTGACGCGTTTGTGTTCGTATTTGTGGCGGGATTGCCGAAGATCGATGTCGTCTGATTCGTAGTCCCAAATGGTGACGGTGTAGATTGGGCGCCTTGATTTTGACCACCGAACAGCCCTCCCCCTGCAGGCTGTTGCTGGGTGGTCGTATTTCCAAAAATACTACCCCCAGTGGCAGGCGCGTTCAAGTTGGTCGATTGGTTATTTCCGAATAGAGACATTGCAGATCGGACGTGACCTTGAAACTCGACAAAACGCGAACGCGCTATAGGTGTCGTTCGCCCACAAGTTAGACGGATGAAATGGTAGCTCAATGGTAGCTCGATCGATGTACGATCGTGCGAACAAATACGCAGAACTCGGCATGCCACTTCTGCATGATCGTTCTATCCAACTTCATCTATGTATTACTTTCTTTCTCTCGCGGAGTATATTAGCTAGGTACCATCCTTTACCTTTACATGAGACACCCTAGTCAATAAAGCAGCCGACATTCTCAGCAGAACTTCCCGACGGACGAGATACAGATTTCATTCGTCTCTGACGTTGGATGTAGTGTATTGCACGGCATGGTCATGATGCATACAGAAATTTTATGTGGAGTCATAGTCATATACAGCAGAAAGCGTTCAGAACTAAAGGCGGCATCAGAGCTGGAACAAAAAGTACAACCAAATCAACTTGCCCTCAGAGGTGTAAAGAACCACTTGTTCTTGCCGCTCGTGTAACGATCCTCCAACAGCTTCTTGATCGTCTTCTTGGCATCCTCACGTTGTGACGGCTCTTTGAAGGTATCCGAGGTCACTGCCCCCTTTAGCCCTTCCAGTTCGAGCGCATAACGCGTGGGGAAAAGGTGAGAATAGTTAACAGTCTAATTCGCCAAAAGACGGTGGGTCAGATGATTTACCCACAGAGCAACATACGCACCTTGACAAAAGGCTTCACTTTGCTCCGTTTCGCCAACTTTTTCTGTCCCATACGTCTCGTCACTTTCCGCGGGTACCGCTCGATGCCTGCAACAATGGCATGGGGGTATGGCCGCTCCTTGGTACCCTCATCTAGTTGTTTAATGACCACGACCTTCTTGCCAGCTTGACGGCCTTGCAGCACGATTGCAACCTGATATCAAAGTTAGACGTGTTGTCGAGTCCTATGTACTGTGGAATGTATGTACCTTCCCGGGCTTGTAAACTAAGACAAGTGTTAATATAATAAAATATGTGACAGTATACTAACACACCTTTGACCATCTTGACGTTCGCCGACGACCTCTTGATATGGTCAGGTTGAGTAGGAAATTTAGTGTATTCGGCTTTTCCCGTGGTGGCTTGCTAGTAATTGCAATTAAGGTTCAGCATTAGGTCAGCCTCGGCTTTTGCCCTGTGCTCGAATAGTCTCCGATGCTGACTTCAAGTTAATATATCACCTACTAATGCGGACATTCTTACCACCATGTCCAAACCATGTTTCAGGATGTACAGAACAATAAATGACTGATTAGCAGCTGTGGCTTTGCATAAAACTCATCAACTAGAAGTTGTTGAGACCTACAAGCACCCACAAGATCAATGATTTGGGCTTCTTCTAGGAAGCAAGAGGCATAGCAAACACAGGAGTGAGGACCGAAGATCATGATGCATACATGTTAGGTTCTCAAAGAATAGGTTGATGGGGCACTTTGGAATTTCAGTCAGTACATCTTGACAAACAAATTGAGGCCTATCATGCATAAAAAATAGCATAAGCACTGGGACTACTGAATTAGAGGGCTGTTTCATTAACAGTATAGGAGATGAGAGCAGTAGGGATGCATCAACCTCTGGGGGCAAATTTATGATTGGAGTTATTGGACAGTGGTAAGCCACCCAACTGTAAAAACTAAGGCAGGAATTTAGATCATGAGAATGAGCATTATCATATTGACCATCCAATTAAGCATCATTCCCTTCAGGACTCAGAAGTCCACACTGTAGTTGCAAGTGGACAATTATCATTAGTGAAACATTGGCTGAGATCTGTCAAATGCAACACCCCACACTTGAAAAAATTCCCAGAACTACTAAATTGTCATGAAACTGACCATCACTGTGGACCCCCCAGTGCCAGAAATTAGGCTATAGCACAGGTTAGGGGAACCCATGTGGGTTATGGGTATGGGTAGGCACAGGTATGAGTACGGGTCATGATTTCCATGACCTGTAACCTGTGCCTACCCCCCACCAAGAGGGAGGGCAAGAGCAAAATCTAAAATACATACATAGTAAATTAAAATGATTTACAACTATATAGCTACTTATTAACAAATAAAAAATGGGGTGAGCCCATCTTAGAAGGGGAAATGGGAGGCTTATATACCCCCAGGTGCACTGACCATTTGGTCTTGTGTGCACAACGTGTCTTTGTTGATTGTTGACATGTTATTTACCTACCTTTGTACTAGCTTTGTCATGGTGTGTACTGTGTCATCAATGCCCCCTCTGTCATTCATCATCCACCTACCACCACCATCACTCCCACTGCCCCACTCATGCCCCTCTACATGCCAAACACAGCCATGGCCAACAGACAGAAAATGGGCCCAAATGCCATACATCAGCATTTGGGCCCCAGGTAAGTTTTTCTTCTTTTTCTTCTTTTTACTAACTACTTTGCAGTGATGACAGGGACGACAGGTGGTGGCCAATGACAATGGGGGCAGGATGACAACAACAACAATGATGATGATGGGGGCAGGAAAACAACAACAATGATGGGGGGAGGGCAACTGCTGCCACCATGAGCAACTGCTCATGGGGTGGAAGCAGGGAGCAACAGGATGGGAACGATGAGGCAGCAAGAGAAACAGATGATGATGATGAAAGGCCATCAACACCCCAACAGTCCAGCACCCACCCCCAGCCCTATGAGCCACTGCTCATAGGGTGGATCATGGGTGCTAATGGCTGACAACGATGATGGGAAGACAAGGTGACAACAAATGGGCACAGGCACCGAGAAGAATGACTCTGCTGACAATGAAAGGGGTGTGATGATGATGAGGACCAGGGCACCAGGATGGGGACAATGAAAACCAAAAAAAAGGCCCTTGGGCTCTAGGTAAGTTTTTTCTTTTCTTATTTCATTTTTTTGTTACTAACAAACATTGTTATGTAGTAATTTAAACTACTAACAAACATTGTTATGTAGTAATTTAAAC
>QLOK01015799.1:0-17121 GCA_003313805.1 Tricholoma flavovirens
CCAAAGCAGTGGGGGATGTGCTGATGTGGTGGCATGAGCGCCACGTGATGTACCCCTATCTCTCATGTATGGCACTGGATTATTTGATGATCCCAGGTGTGTTCTTTAATCCTTCCAGTACCTCTGTCAGCTCAGGGTATTACTTCCTATCAGCAACATCAGTTGATGTTGAATGGATATTCAGCCATGGCCGCCTTGTTTTATCTCATGTCTGTGGTCAGCTGTCAGCGCAGTCGACTCAGGCTCTGCTATGTTTAGGATCTTGGAGCTTACTGGGTCTGGTGAAGGATACTGATGTTTTAGCTGTTACAGTTCTTGATGATGTTGAGGGGGATGAGGAGTTAGAGCTCAATGATGGCTGGGATAGTATATTACAGTAGAATTGCCTTAATATATGAACTTTCGAGAAACCTAGGTGCGATACCCGTACCTGTGATGACCTGTGGCATGTGACCCATGGGTTGCGGGTATGGGTAGGGGTGGGTACAGGTACAGGTTGACTCAAAAGTACCCATGGGTTACCTGTGCTAATACCTACTTCTCGCCTAATGGAATTCCAGACCCTGCTCGACAGATGACACACGACATGGTACAGAGCCTTATCACCAGATTTGCATCTGCTGCTGGCCTCTCAAAGCCATACACCACACATTGCTTCTGAAGGGGTGGTGCCCAGTACCGGTTCATGTATGCACCAATCGGAAGGTGGTGGTCCTTGAGCAAGATCTGCTGGTGGGGAGGGTGGGCTATAGGAGAACATGTAAGCCATTGTCACCAGTTCATTGTGACACAACGTGACTCGCGATCTTCATTGATGTACAACAACAGGTGGATACACTGATGAAGTATCTGGTGGACTCACTGCAAAGGTACGAGAACAATTATGGTGACGCTCTCTGTCCAGTGCAGAACGAGCCTGATCAGAGCTTCATGGGAGACCACACACTCATGCAGCCAGTCACTGCACATGAATTTTGCATGTTTGGTACTACAATCATGTCAGCTTTGAAGACACACTCACCAATCTCTCCTATTTCAACTGCAAAGCTCTCAACCCCACAATCTCTTGTTTCAACTCCTGTTTCAACTCCTTATGCAACCACCCCAACCAGTGAGAGTGATTATGCAGCAACTTCAGTCTCGAATGACCCTGGATCAACAAATGGAGGCCGATCTATCCCACTTGCTGGTGTCTGCATTCCAGATCTGCCTTGTAGGCATGGCAGCTGGTGCATTGCACTTTGCCAGTGGTATGAGGTTGATCCCAAAACTGGACATGCACTGAAGGACTGGCCAGACGAGTGGTTCAAAGACTCCATGAGAAGCAAAACAGCCGCAAAGCAATCTCAATGAGCGCTCATTGCTCATGAATATGAGCAGTGAGTTGTAAATTTCTTTGTTCCCACCACCGTGTCTGACACAATCTCCTGACCAGCTTGGGTGGTGCCCATGATGACTTTCTCTCCACTTATCCCGAGGCCAACTTCATGAGAGTCACTGATGTGCTTGAGGCAATCCAAGACAAATGTGGATGATGCAGAAAGAGCTGGAACAGCACACCCCAGCAAAGATATAGCAGAAGTCCAGAGCCATCTGAGAATGTTGACATGATGTCAACATGAATTGTAAGTGACACATGTTGCATTCTGTTTCTCCTTCCCCTTCTTCTTCTGTTCTTCGTTCTGTCACAGTTCTCATAATAATATTCTTCATCTTAATGTAAAGCTTGCACTGCTCAAGCTTTGTTCTGTCATGGTTCTTGTTATAATATTCTTCATCCTAATGTAAAGCTTGCACTGCTCAAGCTTTGTTCTGTTCTTGGTACAATATTCTTCATCTTCAATTTAAGCTATTCAAGTTATAATGTAAATACTGAATATGATGCAGTCACTACTAAATAAGCCTTGTTGTGAGTGATATTGTTGAGCCCAGAATCTGTTGATCAGCATGATCACATTGCCACGTCATCCCAGAATATTGTTGCCATGAATCATTCACACATCTGCTTCTGGGATGGTGGCAAATCAGATGGTGGCGAATCCTACCAGGACTAACGGTAGTACTGACCATATCGATGCCGAGGACTAAGCACCTCTGCTGAACAGAAATGAGTGGGGTTTTGTGGAATAACATGCACATACACAAGAATATTATTTCTGATGGCATGGGTTGAGCTTCGGTTCTCAAAGCGCACAAAGCATACTCACATTGGTATATGAATGAGTTTCACAAAGTAACCAATAAAACCCATGATGCCGAAACCAATTGCAACAGCCTTGCATATCGGAGAGAATTCTGAACCACAAGTGTTAGAAAGGCATGAACCAGCCGAAGACAACAAACCCTGTTGTATTGTAGGTTCTTGTTCAGGTTGTTGTCATGCTTTACCAGCATTAGACATATAGACTCAGGTAGAACATATAGGGGTCAAGGTTGATCTCTCAAGATCTCCAGTCACAGTGGGAGATAGTATGTTGGAAAAGAGTTCTTTAAATATAAGAAAAGCCAGGGCCCATAACCTATTGGAATTCTGGCAGGGAGATAGAATGAGAGGTGAGATAATAAGCTGGGAGGTGATGGGAGTTTAGCACTGAGAGGAACATCTTGCATTCTCCTATACTATGGTCTGTATAGATTACAACATATAAATAGACTGTGTTCTAATAATAGCATTTCTCGGATCAAGCTAGGCTGACTGCAGGCAGCTGATCTCAACATAGTGCCATCACAATTGGGTGTCTGCTTCACAATCCCCACCTCTTACCCACCAGATAGAATATATGCTGCAGTCTCATGGAGATGAAAATTGTCCTTCATGCAATAACACTCTGGGATAATAAGACATCGTGTTGGTTGTTACTTCTCCCCAACTTGGGTGAAATGCTCAGGTGCATCTGTCCTGATACTTCAGTTCCAGATGTTGTCAGCAAGACAGATTTTCCCTATCTCTATCTGGTAATCAATCAATGACAATGTTTAACAATGCTCCCTGGGAATGTAATGCAAGGTAGCTAATATTACTTGTCCCCTGTGTGCCCTTTGTGGTGTAAAATCTCCCTGGATTTCAAATTAGCTTCACATAAATCTGCAAGACAAATTTGACTCACATGTCCCATGTAGCTGAATGATCATCACAGCTGACAACCCAATCCAATGTTGTATATCACGATGCTCATGATAGCCCCTCCCCAAGCTGTGAGTGCTTGTTATCCTTTGTCATTCTGAGTTTAAGTGGTCAACCCTCACATTCTGATTACCTTTTTCAAAATCTCCATGCAAACCTAGCTTTACATATGCATAGAAGATGACAATACTTATTCTATATATTTTAGGTCTTACTACATTCATTGATAATCATTTATCAACTTCTCCTCAAATTCGTGACGGGCCGCTTTCGCAGCCCACGACGGCATTTTCCGAAACTCACGTGTTGCGCACAAATAGCGTTCACTGCTCTCGGAGGCGCTTGGGGCCAATTGGAGACGCCTCAAAGTCAGGCTTCTAGATCGGTCTAAATCGGATGTGTGTATGGCATCATGCATCATCTCCAAGGACACTAGAGCATATTTGCAACTCTTTTTTTCTGATGTATAAGGGAATTTTTCCAGCACCCAACGCTGGCTGACAGGCTTATGTAGTAAAAATGGTTGCAAATACGCTTTATACTGACAATACATAGATTGAATCAGTGGCAGCTTCTAAATTCTCGCCTGAAATATCAACATCTGACAAGATCTCAATGGTCCCAGTACCATTTTCTACGATTGTCCGTGTGCGAACCCGGAGATCGTTGGCCAAGTCGATCACTATCACTGAGCTTGAAGCTTGAGTGTAACTTGAAGAATGGCGGCCCGGATGACTCGGAGCACGAGACAGTGTTGCATTTCACCTATCCTCCTGCCAATGGATCTTGGCACTTGTTCGCTTCCACTTTACGCGGCACATATAAGGAATGGAAACGTCGGAGTAACTTTCTGTCATAAGATTCGGAAATGGCCCCCTATTTCCCCAAGAACTGGATACCTAAGCGCGAAGCGCGATATGCAGCGAGACATGTGCTTACCACGCTTTTGGAGTTGACGTGGCTCCAGTGGGCTCATTTCTGGACTGGGTAACGACTCCCTTCCGCTGGCTTCTTCGTTGCTTCGTTACTCATCGACCATCCCTTGATTCTTTTCAATGTTGTTAGGTGGCTCGCGTGGACTTGTGACGCCATCGACTTTTTCTCGGTTTCCCTGACGGTTCCATTCCTGCAGAATCAATTCAACAAAGGCAGTGCGACGACCATAGTGCGTATCGTTTTGCCGTGTTTTTGGCGTAGTGGAATGTTAATGAAAAAACCCCAAGACGACGGCTATTACCCTGACGTTGCTTTTCCGACCCGTTGGAGCCGTGTGCATGTTTCCTGGATCAAATGTTATTCTTATCTAACAATGTACCGTTTATTTCCCAGTTGGCGTTTGGAATCCTCTCCGACCGTTTCGGCAGAAAATGGCCTCTCATAGGCAACCTGCTCGTTATCGCCGTCCTCCAGCTCGGTGCTGGCTTTGTTCAAACATTCCATCAATTCCTCGCAGTTCGCTCTCTCTTTGGTATCGGCATGGGTGGTATTTGGGGTCTCGCAATGTCTACCGCTCTCGAAAATCTGCCCGTCGAAGCCCGTGGTCTTGCGAGTGGTGTCTTGCAGCAGGGATACGCTGTGGGCTATCTCCTGGCCGCCTGCATCAATTTGAAACTTGTCCCTGTGGTTTCGGCTGGTTGGCGTAGTCTTTTTTGGACTGCTGCTGGTATTTCGTTTTTCACGGCCTGCTTGCGATGCCTTTTGCCGGAGAGTGAATTTTTCTTGCGTGCCAGGGCGGTCAAGCGGGCTAGTGGGGTGTATAACGCGGAGAAGACGAGGGTGTTCTTTAGGGAGACGAAGGAGATGATGAAGACGCACTGGAAAAGGTGGATCTACGGTGTCTTTTTGATGACTGGTGCGTCCCAGCCCACATTTTCCTTAGTTCTCCTCTGGCCATCTGATTCGTTGTCAGGATTCAACTTCTTGTCTCACGGATCTCAGGTATGTTTGCCTTTTGTGAAATAACGATATTTGTCTGCTAGTCTGTCGGGTATAGGACTTGTATCCCACATATTTGCAGGTGACCAAAAACTTCACATCAGATAATGCTACCATTGCAACTATCATCGGTAACTGTGTAAGCATTGTCCTTCCCCCGGCATCCTGCAACTTATAGCTCTTTCTTGCCAGGGTGCTATTGCGCATGTATACCCCTTTCACTTTGCACCGCTTTCCCCAGACTCCATGGACGTTGCAGCGGAGGACTTATTGCAGGCTGTCTCAGTCAATTCATTGGGCGTCGTCTCACTATCGTGTGCGTTCGCTTGGATATATCCCAATGAGTGCGACTAATACCAACTACACAGTATATTCGTGCTTCTTATCGCGGTCTTCATTCCGCTGTGGATTCTTCCTAATACCTTCAGTGGTCTTTCCGCGGGTGCATTCTGTATTCAGTTCGGTGTGCAAGGCGCGTGGGGTGTGGTAAGCAACTCTCGGTTATGCCCCTTCATACATTCTTTCCCTTACCTTGTGTACAGATCCCTATTTTCCTTGCGGAAATTTCCCCCCCCAGCGTACCGTGCGACTTTCCCTGGTGTAATCTGCCAGCTCGGTAACGTGCATTATGCCTTTTATCACAGGCTAGACGCAGGTCGCTCATGTGCCTTGTGCAGATGGTTTCTTCGGGTGCTTCTCAAATCGAAGCCAGTACGTCCTCTTCCGCATTGTATACTATTACCCACCAGCCAACAAATGATTTCCTTTTCTTTTTTCCTTTCTTTTCAGCCGGTGGTGATCACTTGAAGACAACAGTGGTTAAGAGCGGCAAGGTTACTATCATACCGGACTACGCCACAGTATGTAATGCCCTTGTCCACTATCAGTGGTCTTTTAGCTCAGAGTGCCATCCGATTAGGTTCAAGGTATCCTGATTGGCGTAACCTCGGCCTTTGTGCTTATCGTTACTGTCTTCGGACCTGAGTACGTCGCACCTAGCTTTTCCGCACACGTAGCGTACCTTACGCACAACCCTCCACAGAAAGCACAGCTCTGACTTCGAGAAAGCAAAGACGGCGTTCGAAGAGGGTGGAGGAGGACGAGATGAGTGTGTCCATGATTCCAACTCAGTTCCGATGTAGCGGAGACTGTAAGGTTTGTAGACCTAAACTATGCTAATAATGGTGCTCAGTCTTTGTACGCGTGAGCGGTAGCCAAACTAGAGAGCTACGAGTACTACTCGAGTGTGATTTAAGCATATAATGATCTCACCTCAGTATTTGTAGTATGTGTGTAGCCAAACAACTGAGTAAGTCGACGCTCAGATCTCAGAATAGACGCTTAGCTTGCTCCGCTGGTAGTTTGATGAACAAATTCGCAAACATTAGTTCCCACGCTCAACTGACAACGGCAACGAGCCCCGCCGAAGCAATACACAACAACTGTAAACAATATCAATATTTGTGGTACGATTTGATAGTCTGGAGCCTGAACGACCTGCGTCCCACTGCTTTCAAACACAATTTGAATGATAGCTCAGAGCGTACAATAACGGTGAATGTATCAGGATATTCAACCGGAACGGTCATCCACAGTCATCCACCCACCAACCCCACAAACTCAGCTGCCTCTCCGGAGATCTGGTTTCGATCCAAGAATAATGGACTAGTAAGAGACTCTGCAAGGGTCATAAGCTGCCTGACGCCGATAAAACCCCACCACCTGTGACTTACCTGCAGGGCTTCTTCTCGACGGCCAAAGCCTAAAAGTGCGGGGAGCGAGGCACAGGAGCTGTAGGCTGAGCTGCCGTAGTTAATTTGACACCTCTCGGGCCGTTCCCACTTGGAGATGATTCACGCAACTGCGCAATCGTCTTTTAGCCTTCGATCAATACTATAACATGGTTCACGCACCGTCGCCGATGTACTTAACCCAGGCGGCTTCTCTCGAATAATGTATGGGGATCCGCTGATCGGCAACCACGGAAATGTTGTTTGCTGCAAACTTCGCATCTCGACATCCATCTTGATGTCGCCAGTAGTAGGAATACCATCAGGGCATGTTACTATAAAGCAAGGCTCATCATTTGATGGAGGACCTCCGAATGCCTGGTCGACAATGATATCTACGAGAGTTTCGCCATTGCACTTGATCATGAATAGTGGGGAGCCTTCGTTCTGAAGTATGCGATCAGTAAGCTTCGAGCCCTCTGTGGGCGGAAGCCGACAGAATATCCTGCCAACCTGCACCCCATCATGGATCTCGCTCGATGGACAGAAGAAGAACAGCGCAGCAATGAGCCGATCGCATATGTGGTTGACTTCCTCGTCCTTGTGAAGAATCCATTCTTCGGTCTGCTTCTGAATGTCCTTCAGTTTTTTTACATCATCTAGGGCAAATGCGTATCGGTGTAGTGGATTGAGCCTAAGGAGATTGTGGCTCTGTGGATGGCCGTTCAGAAATTCCGCCCATGCCTTCTGCGCGTCAACCATGTCACCGGCGACTGCTTTTCCTACGGCGAAGAGTTGTGGCGAGGGCGAATGGTTCGGGGTTGTCCCCGTCCCCAGGGAGAGTAAGATATCACACCGTTTACCAGACCAAATATCCCCCGCTTCTGCAAAGGCGCGCGCAGCAGGACAATTTAGCTTGAGGGCACCATCGAGGAGCCACTTGCCTCGCCATCCGATAGGTTTGAAGTAAGGAGGAGCTGCGGAGGTGCATCTAGCCGCTTCCCAGACGGGCATGCATTCTGCTGGAGTAGGGCCAAATAAAAGAGTCTTATCCATTGAGGTCCGATTACTGCGGAACAAACAGTCAGATAATGTAGCGCGTGAATATGGATGGCATGCTCACTAGTTCGTTACGAGGTGGGCTTCGGAGGGGCCTAGCACAGTAGTCGCCACGGCAACATTTGGAACATTCCATTCGGGGGATTGCGATGCACTGTAAAGCTTTGTCTCCTCCCCAAAGATTTTTTTCAAGCAATTTGCTAATGGTGTCGCCTTGTACAGGGTCTTATTGAAGAATAAGGGTACAGAGGGTAAGAGGGTGAACCTTGCCTCAAATGCACTGCGTATCAATTGGGGAAATTCATCCTTGGCTGCCGTCACTGTGAGGGGTCCAGACCGCTTTCCAATTGTCAGAGTGAGAGCAATCAAGCCGCCAATACTTGTCCCAACCACCAAGTCAAATAAGTGAATCACTGGCACGTCGAAGCACTTCTTTTCAATATGGCTCAGCATGACGAGTTGTGCAAGACCTTTGACGCCACCACCGTCAAGGGATAAGATCCGGTACCCCGACTGAATTGGTAGAAGGCGCGGGGAAAACGTTTGTGGCTCTCCATGAATCGGACAACGGATATTTCTCAGGCGATGCGGTGACGATTCGTCATGTGTGAGATCTCGAATACAATCAAAGCAGAATCCGTGTCCACATGCCAATAAGGTGCTAGGCGGCTGTTGAAGACAACCTAAACATGATACCACCGACCGAATGGCCGCCGGAACTTCTTCCCCTATCGACGTTATATAAGCTTTGCAAATCACCTCATCGATTATGGCAAACTTACGTAGATCATTGAGAGATACATCCGGACGTTGGCTTTGCAACACGCCTTCGAAGGATTTGGAGAATTTTTGAGATGTGGCGAACCCATCTGGAGTATATTCACCATGCCATCTATGTGCTGCGGAATCCTCATGATACTCTCCATGACGGTATCGTACTTTCTTGCACTTGGTATGATTATGAACGGCACCACAACCCCCATATTCAAAGGTCAGCTGATCGATCTGGTCATCCCACTGCGAGGGGATTGCGGACATTCCATCAAAATGAAGTGGATTCCGGCGCAGGCGGAGACGAAGACAGAATATGATGTGCTTCTGAAAATCTTCGCGGACGCGCTTGTAGGGTATTATCTGGGGGTATGTCGAGGGTGTATGATGCCCAAGGTATTGTGACCAGAGGTCGACAAGCATTTCGTGCGAATGAGCGGAACTGAATGCTGCTGGCGGGGCTTCTAAAGCCCAGTCAACAACTGCATTGCTATCTTTCGTCAAGCGATCCAGCGCCGTCTGCAAGGAAAGGGCCAACCGTACAGGCTTGAAGTTGAGATGAAATTTCTTCCGCAGCTCAAATGCTGCTTGGTGCCTTTCTCGAAGATCATCATCAAACGCATCAAGTTGATCCTGTGCAATGATGGCTTTGTCCGAGTCTATTCGTGGGATGTAGATGACTCGGATATTGCTGTAGAACTTCTCCAATATCGCCAGATGGTCGTGTCGAAGAAATGCGATGGAACTAGTATCTATGGACCAATCAAAATCTTGCGTGCGATCATCCTGGAATCGATTGAAGACGATGAATAGGGATGGCTTGAAGCCTTGATTTCTGGATCCGCTGGCACCCTGTTGTGCATGTTTGATAAGCCAATCCTTGATAGTACTTGAGGCTGCCAGAGGGCTGGTCGTGACGTAAACGATGCAGGTGCTGAACGCATAGACGAGTCTTGGGTATGCGGCCTCTGGGAGTGACCGAGTTGTTATACCCTCCGCCTTCAAACTGCTAGGGACATCGGTACCGTCGCAACCCTCACAATCTAGAAACAGAATTGGGGACTCATGGGAGGTTGTAACTGAGTCGGGGTACAGATGAATATCACTTGAAGTAGAATCGTGATTGTCCCTTTTCTTCCCTGGGCTGGGAATAGGAGAAACCGCTGTGCCAGCTGCATCTTTGCTTTGGAGTGCACGGATAAGGAAAGATTTGCCATTCATAGTGGGTCCGACGAATGACACGAACGAGGGATATTGGATTTGATTGTCGCTGGGTGGGAGGAGAGGAAAGGCACGGTCGCCAAACTCAAATCGCTTCTTCGATACGTTGAATTCGATGAAGCAGTTTGACTTGTCTTTCTTGAATGTTTCGTTTGGTATTGACTCCTGTTCGTTGGGCTGGTTGAGGTAACGGTGGCGTACGAGAGAGTCGATGGGGGCTTGCTCATGAATCTGAAAATCCTGCGCCTTTTTGTTCCTTCCATGTCGTCTCACCTTCCCCCAACACTCTTTGCTACTATGATACGGTACCCCTTTGGGATCACAACTGAAGCAGCACACATTGGGGTCTGGCAAATCGCAAAGGTCACATTCTGGAATAGAACGTGAACATTGAAGGACGTGTATCTCAAGTTAGAGATGAGTACATACCAATAGGGGGCTGAGCTAATGTATCGACGGCGGAGTCACCAGAGCCTAAGTCATCTTGTGGATCTTCCGAAGGTTTAGGCGATCTGTCGGCCGCGATTGTCGATATAATACTACTATTACTAGGCAAATGCTGCTGATGGGTATGGGAGACGAATTGGCGACGAGAGGAGAGCAGTGAGCTTCGCATGATGAAGGGCAGAAGTTCATCGATAAATGATAAACGATGGCATACCTACTAAGTTAGGATTCAGAGGGCAAGTCACGGTCGCCCTTGACCCTAGGCCTGCTCGTGCATCCCTCGTGTCCTACTCGTGTCTTGGGGTTTGGCGAAAGTGTGTTGATTGGTGTAACCGTCGAAAAGTTGCACATGTCAGCCACTGTTTCAATTGTACGATTTTGGAACACCCTGAAGTATTCCAGAAGCATTCTACCCAACGCGACGGGATTCGGGCCTGAGCGTTGGCTGGTTGATTCGGATGTACCGGCGAGGGATATTTCTGGGCATCGACACCTGCTCACATTTTCTGGTGGCGCTAGGATATGTCTGGGTGGCAGAAGCTTGCGATTGCAGAATTCAAGGTAAGCAACGATGGTGGTTACAAATTCATTCAGGTGCAAATCATCCGCGCACAGCGACTTTCAGTCCGCATCCCAAACTATTCGTTCGAGTTACAGCGAGGAAGATAACAAATCATTGGTTGGTTCTATTACGACCCAAGGTGGCGGCCCAAAGTTCCATCAAAAGTGAAGTGAGTGGAGTGGAACTAGCTTATAAGACAACAATGTATTTTGATGAAGCTCTAAGTTAGGGTTGCCACTATACGGTCTGCGACCGCGACTACTGGTGGTGCTTCGCTAGAGCATGCAGCACACAGGATGGGCCGTTGTTTAATCGTGTTGGGTCTTAGGACCGCGTCCCAAACGTGTTTCACTGCCCATCTATCTTGTTATCGTCCGTACACCACTCGAGATCCCCCGTTCCGTAAGTATTGTTGCATTTCGGGGGGAGGTAAGCCCTAAACACGAGAAGGAGTAATTTAGCGGCCATGAATCATCATTCCTGAACAAAGACTAACTTAGCTATTGAGGGGAGACTGCCGCGCTGCCGCAGTCTCCCCTAAGCCTCCGACAACTTTTTCTGCATTCTCTATTACCCTTGTGGCCGCTTTCCACCCTCCATCTATCATAGTGTTTGCACTCGACAAGGAGGTGATGAATATCCTCGATTGCGTCACAGCCAACACCACTGAGGATTTGTTCGGTCGTCCATACATGTACAATTCAGTATTTTCGCCACTGGCGTTTCCATTTCAGTATACCTCGCCCAACCCCCCGGATCAGCCTCATGTTTGCCATGCAGTCCAGTATTGACTTTTGTTGGGCCAGGGCACTCATATACAGCGTAACGCAGAATTCTTCCCCACCCCAATCCCAGCATGCAGGATACGTCTAGGCCTTCTGAAGAGGATGTTTCGGGCAGCGAGGTTGCGAACTCTGGAAGTGGTTCGGAGGCCGATTCATCGCACGACGCCGTCACATCAATGAAAACCACTATCGGTGTGCACTCATCTCTTAATGCAGGTCTTTCAATATTGACGTTCTATCCCAGAATGTGACGTTTGCGGCTTGCCAGACACTGATGTGTGCTGCTTCACGTGTGATCGTAGAGGGGTGCCGTATCATAGTAGTAGCAAAGAGTGCTGGGAGCAGGAGAGACGACATAGGAAGAGCAAAAATGGGCAGAATTATCAGATCCATCAGCAAGCCCCTATCGACACTCTCGTACGCCACCGCTACCTCAACCAGCCCAATGAACAGGCGTCAATACCAGTCGAAGCGTTCAAGAAAGACAAATCGAATTGCTTTGTCGAATTCAACATATCGAAGAAACAGTTCAAGTTTGGCGACCGCGCCTTTCCTCTCCTCCCACCCAGCGACAACCAAATTCAATATCCCTCGTTCGTATCATTCATCGGACCCCCTATGCAAGGCAAATCTTTCCTTATCCGTGCACTCCAAAGCAAAGATGCAGCTGGCACAGCGGTTTCTCCTATTCCCAGCCCAGGGAAGAAAAGAGACAATTACGATTCCACTTCGAGTAATATTCATCTGTACCCTGACCCAGTCACAGCCTCCCACGAGTCCCCGATTCTGTTTCTAGATTGCGAGGGTTACGACGGTCATGATGTACCTAGTAGTTTGAAGGCAGAGGGTATAACAACTCGATCACTCCCAAATACCGCATACCCACGACTCGTCTATGCGTTCAGCACCTGCGTCGTTGTCGTCACGGCCAGCCCTCCGGCAGCCTCAAGTATTTTCAAGGATTGGCTTATCAAACACGCCCAACAGGGGGCCAGCGGATCCAGAAATCAAGGCTTCCGGCCATCTCTGTTCATCGTCTTCAATCAATTCCAGGATGATCGCGAGCGGGATTTTGATTGGTCCATAGATACTAGTACCGCGGCATTCCTTCAACACGGCCATCTGGCAATGTTGGAACAGTTCTACAGTAGTATTCGAGTCGTCTACATCCCACGAATAGATTCGGACAAGGCCATCATTGCGCAGGAGCAACTTGATTCGTTTGGTCATGATCTTCGAGAAAGACACCAGGTGGCATTTCAGCTGCGGCGGCAATTTTTTCTCCACTTCGAACCTAGGCGGTTAACGCCTTTCCTGCAGAGCGCGCTGGATCGCCTGTCGAACGATAGCAATGCAGTTCTCAACTGGGCTTTAGAAGCACCGCCGGCAGCATTCGGTTCTAATCAATCGCAACAAATTCTCATCGACCTCTGGCTACAATACCTTAGGCATCATACACAACGTGCGACGTTACGAATAATATCCTACGACCGCCTCCGTGAAGGCTTTCGGAATCACGTCACATTCTGCCTTCGTCTGCGCCTTAAGCGGAATCCATTCCGTTTTCACGGAACGTCCGAAATCCCTTCGCAGTGGGATGAGCAGATCGATCGCCTGACCCGAGACTATACATGTTGTAGCGCACGTCATAAAGGCCAGCCTTGCGGGAAGGTGCAATACCGTCATGGAGATTATCATGAGGATTGCAACGCGGACAGATGGAAGGGTGAATATGAGGAGGGGTCTGCCACATCTAGAAAGTTCTCTGAATTCTTCAAAAATGTGTTGCAAAGTGAAGGCTCGGATGTTTCTCTTGACAGTTTATGTAAGTTTGCCATAATCGACGAACTGATTTGCAAAGCTTATGTATCGCTGGTAGGGAATCAAGTTCCGAAAGACATTCAGTTGGTGGTATCATGCTTAGGTTGTATTCAACAGCCACCAAGCACCTTATTGGCATGTGGACACGGATTTTGCTTCGATTGTATTCGAGATCTCACACATAATGAATCGTCACTGCCGCATCGCCTGAAAGACATCCGTTGTCCGATTCATGGGGAGCCACAAATGTTTTCCCCGCGCCTTCTACCAATTCAGTCGGGGTACCGGATCTTATCCCTCGACGGTGGTGGCGTCAAAGGCCTCGCACAACTCCTCATGTTGAGTCATATCGAAAAGAAGTGCTTCGACGTGCCGGTGAAAGACTTATTTGACTTGGTGGTAGGGACAAGTATTGGCGGTATGATTGCCCTCGCTCTGACAATCAGGAAATCGTCTGGGCCTCTCACAGCGGCAGCCACCAAGAATGAATTTACGGAAATGATAAGCAGTGCATTTGACCGGAAGCTCCCCTACGCTTTAGCCTTCGGTAAGAAGATGTACAAGACGAAACCACTGGAGAAATCCTTGAAGGGCTTCTTTGGGGAGGAGACAAAGCTTTACAGTGCATCGAGATCCTCCGAATTGAATGTCCCAAACGTTGCCGTGACGACTACTGTCGACCCCTCCGAACCACACCTCATAACAAACTAGTGAGCTTGCCATTTTCACGCTCTACATTATGTGACTGTCCGTCTGCAGTAATCGGATCTCAATGGATACCACTCTTTTATTTGGCCCTACTCCAGCAGAATGCATGCCCGTCTGGGAGGCAGCTAGATGCACTTCCGTAGCTCCTCCTTTCTTCAAACCTGTAGGATGGCGAGGCAAGTTGCTTCGTGATGGTTCCGTCAAGCTAAATTGTCCTGCCGCGCGCGCCATTTCAGAGGCGAAGGATATCTGGCCTGGTAAACAGTGTGATATCTTACTCTCCCTGGGGGCCGGGACGACCCCGAAACATAGTGCCTCAGAGATCCATAAAGCTGGTGACATGACAGATGCGAACAGGGCATGGGAGGAATTTCTGTACGGTTATCCGCAGAGCCACAATCTCCTTAGGCTCAATCCATTATATCACAACGCCTTTAAACCATACGATGTAACGCAACTGGAGGACATTCGGACGCAGACCGAAGAATGGATTCTTACCAAGGGCGAGGAAGTGGACAACATATGTCATCGGCTCATTGCTGCGCTTTTCTTCTTCTGTCCATCGAGCGAGATCCATGATGGAGTGCAGGTTGGCGGGATATTCTGTCGGCTTCCGCCCACAGAGGGCTCGAAGCTCATTGATCGCATACTTCAAAAAGCAGGCTCCCCGCTATTCGTGGTCAAGTGTAATGGCGAGACTCTCACGGATATCATTGTCGATAGGGTGTCTGGAGCTCCTCTATCAAGTGATGAGCCTTGTTTTGAAGTAACATGCCGTGGTAGCATTCCCACTACTGGCGACATTAAGATGGATATCGAGATGCGAAGTTTGCAGCAAACAACATTTCTATGGTTACCGATCAGCGGATCCCCATACATACTCCAAGAGAACGTCCATGGGCTTGAACACTGGGACACAGTACGTGAACCATGTCATATCATCGGCTTCGATCGAAGGCTAAAGTGATTGCGCAGTCGTGTGAATCATCTCACAGTAGGAGCGGACTGAGAGGTGACCAATTGACTACAGTAGCTTCACCTATTGCCTTTTCTCCTGACTCCTTAGGCTCTGCTCGTCAACAAGCCCTAGGTGCAATTCAAGCGGTGGTCGAGAATTACGAGACTCTGCCAGCTGATGACCCTGCTGTATTCAACCCTGATTTCGAAGCGTCCCTCTTCACTTGTCAGTTAGCGTCATTGGGAGGAAGCCCTTCAGGCAATTCAAGGAACAGCAGATCACCGTCGCCATCTGGCTACCATAAATTCCGCCCGAACCCTTCACGACCTTTTCATCATTTGTTTGAGAAATTTGTGCCATCAAGAAACTTTGCGGACAATGCATCAGGCAGTCAAGCTTCATCAGCGTCTGGCAGCTGAAGCGCTAACGACCCAGCTGCCTTCTATCCCGACTTACACAGCGTCCCTCATCCACCTCTCCACTGGTCCATTAGATTTGAATCATCGGGAGGCAGCTGAGCTTGTGGGGTTGGTGGGTAGATGATTATGGCAATTGAGCGAGCTCTGAGGTATCATTTTTTGACCTCGTTAATTGTCCTTGTATATCGAAAAATATAATACTTGTCTTGTCTATTTATTTCATTTAAGTCACCCCCGTACAAATATTTATGATAAAAAATGCTAGCCATGAAGAGGGCGCAATGAAAGTAATCACCATATTCACCAGCAGGCCAAACATAACATGGAGATGGCTATGTAATCTCAGCCTTCTGGCCAAAAGGGGTGCTTGTGTATGATACTCGATTCCCTGAGCTCAGCCATGTTGTAAACTTTGACAAATCGGGGCCCCCTCATGCGATAGGGGAGAGTATTGTCAGGTTCCGAGACTTTAAGCTGTCCAAAATCCGTGAGCTGCAGCACCGACGATATCGACGATATACTCACCTTCCAAGGAATCAGATTTAGGATATTTATCGCGACATTTACATCTGAATGGCAACATATAAAAAGGGAAACACCACGCACTCACAGATCCAATGCGCTGAATATAAAACTTAAAGTCAGTCTCCGCCTCATTGATGATCTCTGCCAGTGTGAAGTGATGCAGCCTGCCTGCGTCCCCAGGTGCAAGGCAGGTGCCCTTCAACTGGAAAATGGCCTTGACAATCTCGACGACTGTCAGCTGGGCAAAGGTCGTGGAACCCTGCACCGTTGAGGTTGTAAGAGGACAGAGGCCTAGTGAGGTTGGCAGCTGTAGAGTCATTGAATGAATGTTCATTGAAATGGAGGATTAGTAGTACTAGAGTCAATGGTACGTACATATGTAGTATGTACCATAACCTACGCTGAGATGGGCATTCTTTCGGAAGTTTTCCCAGATAGACCTCGACTCAGAGGATCATGCATAATATGTATTCGGTGCTACCGAGACTCAGCCTGAGGCCTCACACATTGCTCCCCACCCCGACTACGCGGAATCCTTTCCTTCTTCCCAGACGACCACGTCCGACTCGGAAGAGGACCGTGCCCACCGTAAGTGGCTCGTTCGCATTCCATTGCTGAGTCGCCACTAATTCTAAAGCATCAACTTCAGTCTGTAATCCTGACCAGCAATCAGAGCATGTGCTTGCTACTTCCGTCAAGCTGGATGCTAACACCCATGCTGAACTGCCCACCTGTCCCACGAATGACCTAACCTCCTTGCCTGCCAGGCAAACTACACTAGAGGGCTCGACGTTAAGCAATTGTTCTAGGTACGCTTTATACATCCTCCCTCCGGCAGCTAATTTCACTTGTTCCACTTGAAGGAACTAGCTTTAATCCGCAAGTTCACTCCGACCGCAACCCATCCCTTCCAATCGACGAATTTGAAATTTTAATTGACATTTATCCGAACCCGAGCATGGCGGTCATTGGTCACTGGGCGCATCTCTGCGGTGCTGACCCTTCTGGTGTACCCACTTGGGTCAGTGTGAGGAAGACCCTCGAAGTTTTACTCAA
>QLOK01015812.1:0-13566 GCA_003313805.1 Tricholoma flavovirens
GGCTATGTGCAGATGTGTAGGTAGTATATTGATGCTATTCTATCCCTGTAAGCTGTCTCCGCTCTCTAGACCCTTGGTGCTGAGACCATGGGAAATCTGGAGGTGGTGGCAGTACTAGTTCAAGGAGCGTCCAGGACATCAATCTGTGCCCCAGGCATCTGGTTTCGCCTGTATAAGAAATCCACAATCTCAAACTGGGCACAATTGTGGAAGAGGTCCCAGCTGTTCTGTGTTACACCATCATCTTCAAGTGAGGCAGCCACATAAGGCAGAGGAGGGGTACCAGATGGCAGATTGTTCCCAAGGAAATCACACAGCATGCCTAGAAAAGACTCCATTAAAAAAAAGAAAAGGTGAGTGATAAACCACTTACCATTAAGGATAGGATGGCATAACATCTGTGCACCACCCTGAGTCACTTGCTGGGGCCCTGCCATTGGATCATTTTGGCCATCATGCACAGGACTCATACTACCACCATGCACATTGGTACCAACATCAAAATCCATGTCACCAGAGGGTGGTAGCTGCATCAGTGAAAGAGAGGGATGGTTATGGTCATTCAGAGGTAGATGTGTAGCATTTCGATGGCATGTCAATCCAGACAGTGTTGAAAACCCATTTTGGCATGTTCTAGTTGTCCCATCATTACAAATATAAATACGAGGTTGATGATTTCATTGTGGCATTAGAAGAGAACTGAAGTAAAAATAAAGAAAGTAAACAATATGTTTATCTGGAAATGTAAAATATTGCTTACTATTGTCGAGTTGGTTTTTTGCAATAAGTGTGAGCCAGCAGACTTAAAATATTTTGACTAACATAACTCCACACTTCATTTAAAAATCTGAGCCCCATCAAATACAGACCACCATGTCCACCAATATTCACGTAACTTGTTCATCCAACAAAGATACCCATCCAGGGATGCCTGACATTGATGACAAGGTCCTGAGCAGACCAATTCTGAAACCAAGGAGGACCAAGGCACAGATTGCAGCAGATAATGCAGCTGTAGCTGCAAAGAAGTCTATGAAGGCTGAAGAGGCAAGATTGAACAAAGAAAAAAGGACCCAGCTCAACAAGGGCATTGCTACAATGGAGAACGAGATGCACAACAATGAACAGCAGGCCAAAAAAGAGGCAGCCCATCCTCCTGCAAAAAAAATGGTCATGGTCCCACAGTGTTTTATTAAAGGTATGATGACTCGCTTATTGCTTACTCAAACATGCATGATATTGATGCATAGTAGGAAATGACAAAGCTATGCAGAGAGAAGACAAACTTGTCAGCAAAAAGAGTACTAGGTTGGCATCAAACTTGCCTGACACTGACAATGAAGGATCTGGAAGAAAGCAGAGCTTGCTGAACTTTGGTGAGGCTTCATTTGTGTTTGACAAGCATATAGGCTGATAACAATGTAGAATGAAACATCACATCCAGTGATATCATGATTGAGTTCCTAGAAGGGGATGAGTGTAAGGTTAAGACATCGAAGAAGATGAAGGAGTGAGAGGAGAGACTCACATGTCCATCAATAATGCAAGGTGCATGTTGGTGGACATGGATCTCTCTGGAATGAAATGCAAGTCTCATGATCACAATGATAGGAATGATATTATGTAGCTTGTCAAATAATGACAAACTGACACCAAAACCTTTACTTTATCACACAGCGCCAAAAAGGGGAAGCTTGATTCAGTGAATGTGTCCACAGGAGTCAAGCGAAAGGACATTGGCAACTCTGAGTCTGAGTCAACAGAACAGTACATGATACAAAGCATAAAAAACAGTTACTAATTTTTTGATCCAGCATGAAAAAGGCAAAACTTTCCCTTGAATCTGATTCTGATTTTGGCAATAGGGATAAAAATAGGTAATACCTTCAGCTTACAATGTACATACTCCTTGAGGATCTCACATGTCTCCAAGAATGTCATGGTGTCCCCTACTCCCACTGGCTTTCAATCTGGTTGGCAGTGCTCAAAGGCTGCAGTTTCATTGACTGTTGATTTGGACTCAGATACCGAAGATACAGCAGCAATAAGGCAAGGCATAGGTAGGGGTATACCCTTGTGTTTTGGAGATAAGGGTATGAGGGGTAAGGGTAGGGATTTGGAAGTTCATACCCTTGCATACCCCTGTACCCTTACTAAGGGTACAGGGGTATGCCAGGGGTATGCTTATGTAAGAATATCATTTGATTTTTTCAGCTTCAAAGACTCATATTCAAGATTTTCATCAATTAAATTCAGATTTTGGGATTGTCCAGCATGATAATGGCTTTCGTATGTTAATAAGATAGATTAATATATGATATTAATAGTAAATACAATAGTTATCAACACTTTTCAAACAAATTTTGCTTTAAATATGTTGATTTTGTGTCAAACCCTTGTACCCTTGACAAACCCTCCCATACCCTTGGCAACCCTTATATGTTCCAATACCCTTACCCCTAAGGGTAGGGTGTTCAGGGGTAGGGGTAAGGGTATGAGATTTTACACCCAGGGGTAACCCCTGCCTTGCCCCAAGCAGCAAAATCTGGTGATCCAGTAGAAGTTGACCGAATCGACTATGCAGCAGATGATTCCAAAGACAACACCAAGGAGGCCACTTCGATGTCCATTAGGAAGCCTACAATGACTCCCAACTGGCCATCAAATGTACGTTTAACCAAATTCTATTATAATCAGTACTAACTAGTGGCATCATATTTCAAGTCCCACATTAAAATTGAGTACCAGAAGCCTGTGGCCGCTGTCACTTCTTCAGCATCCCATGTTGGAAGATCTCGCACCACCTTCAGCAACTCTGATTTGCCAAAGGGAACTCTCAGACATTGGCAAGCAGTCTACCTTCCCTCATGGTACCAGTATCTGGGCACTCAAAAATCCATGGTCGCTTGGTGATCTGCTCCCAGAAGCACAGCATATCTGGGATAAGGTGTTTCCCCACAACACCCAGACACTCGCTGTAACGGGGGAGCCGATATTTTACCTGGTAAGGTTCTTATCCAGTACTCTATATCCAATTGATTTGTTTTCAATATTTTAGACCAAGCAAAGGTCGTATGAATGGCGCAGAAGCTTCGCAACGAGTGCGAACATGGCCGTTCAAGACTTCTAGAACTCCGACCCTCAGTACGCAAGTGCCAAAGACCACACGAACTTCGTTGAATGGGCAATTTCTGCTGAAGACAAAGAACCATTGCCGTTTACTTGGGCCAGTGTTGACGTAACTGATGGTGACAACATTGTAATGCTTCACCCTCTTTGTTTGCGACACCATGCTAATGAACACCAGGTATATAAAGGTTTCTTCCAATCACCTGCCATCCTCGCGACCTTCAATACCCACCTTGCTTCCATTTCCCTCCTGCCTTCCGACATGCTGACTGGCAACACACCAGAAGGTGCTTTATCCATGGTGATGACCTCAGTATGTCCATCCTTTATTACTAAAGCAACTTACTAAACAATGTCTTAGGTTGAACGCGCCTTCAAGATGTGGTCAACCGGCAACTTCATCAAACCAACTAAGC
Source organism: Tricholoma flavovirens (assembly GCA_003313805.1). Lineage (NCBI taxonomy): Eukaryota > Fungi > Basidiomycota > Agaricomycetes > Agaricales > Tricholomataceae > Tricholoma > Tricholoma flavovirens. The sequence continues at coordinate 3,546 of QLOK01015812.1, forward strand.
CAAACGGCATCACCCCCAAGGGTTTCACTGCAGCGTGGGCTGAGCGGACTGCACTCTACCTGTCCGATATCCAAACTGTACCACCAAAGACGGTGGAAGAAAATTGTGGTGGCCGCCATGAAAATAGTTGAAGAGAAAAAAGGGGCAGTTTTGAGGCCTGCAGTCCAAGCAGCTCCGGCATCTCTGCGTCGTCAGATTGTCGATGCTGATGAAAGTGACTAGATAGTAGTTGGCTGATTAGATGACAGATCGAGTAGGTTTTTTGCTGTCAACACCTCGTAGTTAGTTCGATGTTGCGTCGTGATCAATCAAAATAGTTTTCCCTGCTCTCTCAAGTATACATTAAGACCAATTTAAGCTACTACAGACCCACCAGCAAGTTGCCAGCAAGATGGTCTGGTAGGTCTTACTGATATGGTGTAAGGTAGCTCTAAGATAATGAGTACCTTGCTCAGGAAGGTACGTAGCTTAGCCAAGACACAATATCTTATTCGTCTTACACCTTACAGGGTCTTACTGTCCCGTATAAGGCGGCATAAGGTAGAAGTCATTTTCCTGATGCAGTTCACTGGCCCCTCCAGATCCAACTGCCTGTGCTGAGAATGACATTGCTGACTCATTAGCAGAACTGGAGAAGAGAGGGGTCTTACCAAGGGCTAATCAGATGGATATTGACAAGTTACTCAACCCTGAGCCTGAGCATGAGATTATCACAACGAATGTAGCTGATGAAGAAATCTTCGAATCAGTTCGTGAATGCCGATGGGGAGAGGAAACGATGGAAATCAATGGGGGGGACGATACCAACGAGGAGATCATCAACATGCCACACCATCAAGATGCTCTAGCAGCACCACTCACCCTGCAACGGTATGTGGCAGATCTTGATGATCCCTGCACACGAAAACTCGAGGCCATTCTTGCGGGCTTTGGCCGTCAAATATGCCTGCAGGAATCGCAAGACAGGAAACCAACTTTACAGCCAAACTCATATGGATAGGCCACTTTTGAAAAAATACGCACATAGCTGAATCCTAACTTCTTGATTGCCGAGGCTTTTGAGGAAATCATACGATGGAAGTCTGTCGGATGTCGAAAAACAGCCGGAAATAGGCCCGAATAAGTACACCGCCCATCAAATGCCCTGTGTGTATTTTTTCGAGAGTGGCCTATCGATATGAGTTTGGCTGTAATAACATCAAGTTATTTAACCTCAAATTGTTCATAATTATTATATTTACTCAGTATATAGTCATCTAAAACATAATACAGCACTTATACGACTCAAAAAATGGTCCTGAGACGAGCTCTACCAAAACCCATACTCTGTATCCACCGACTAGTATGGGTTAAGACAGACGACTGTATGAATGTATTTTCTCTTTTTCGTACTCCGCTCTCGGATCACGACTCCGTAGACTCGATCTGGATTACCGATTGATCGGACGGACCCAGTCTCTATTAGAGTCACTACATGCCAATGACGACAACCCGCTCTACGCCAACCGACGCTGAGCCTCAGTTGAACTTTCCAACCTCGGCAAAGAAGCGCAGAATACCGGGAGCATGTGATCATTGCAAGAAGAAGAAAAGTACGTGAAACCTGAACTTGCAGACCACTTATAAGGAATTGACCGATTTGCGATGTAGTTCGCTGTGAGCAAACCGATTTTACTTTGGTACCTTGTTGATTAAGTTACTTCTAGGCGACAGCGCAGAGATGCCCGGCAACCGGTGTAGCAATTGTGTGCACTTTCAGTTGAGCTGTACACACAAAGAAGTTTCGAAGGTATGCAACTTGTACAACTTGATGATCGTGTGATTGGCCTGAGTATATAATGTAGACGCTAGGTCCTGCTAAAGGGTAAACCCTTGTGGTGCTCTGTTTTCGGAAATAACCATGTCTATTGGTAGATATGTTGAAAGTCTGGAACAACGGTTGGAAAAGATGGAGAGCCTGCTAAAGAAGGTAAGTGCAGAGAAGCAATGCGATCATGATGGAATCTGATGCTCAGCCACCCGAATTTCAAGCTATCTCCTAACATAGATCTCAATCAGGAGGTAGAAGGTCTTAACGAGGGGATCTCTACTCCTCCAGATTCGGCGCTTACCAGAAGTGATGAAGATAGTGTAAGGGAGCCTCTGGAGAGCATGGAGCAGCTTCATCTACATTCACCCAAGACTCGCTATTTTGGAAAAGCTAGGTATCGTCGCACGCCTTTTGAATCTTGCACGCTCATCTCATTCAATCGACAGTGGTTATCACCTAATCCAGACTGCACTCGATTTCAGAAGTGAATACACTGGAGAAGAAAGAGTTTACAAACCAAGCATGCTTAAAGCCCAACGCCCAGAGTTCTGGGAACTTCCCGAAGTAGGTTGAGTTTGATTTAGCACCGATGTCTCTAATGAGGATATTGTTGCCAGTGGCGTTTAGAGGAGCTACAGTCAGATTTCACGTTCCCTGATGCCGACCTCGTTCCTTCCCTCCTCAATTCCTATTTTACACACATCAATATATTCTTACCACTTCTCCATCGACCTTCATTCGAAAAATCTGTCGCAGATGGCTTGCATCTTCGTGATAGCTCGTTCGGAGGTACATTACTGTTGGTATGTGCCCTTGGGGCTCAATATTCAGAAGACCCACGCGTTTTCATCGAGGGTTCGAATTCACTTCATTCCGCTGGTTGGGAGTGGTTCAAACAAGTTCCCCTTATGAGTAAGTCACTCTCGCAAGAACCAACTCTTCATGACTTGCAAAACTATGCAGTATGTCAATTCATTTTGATTGTGATTCTGTTCCTGATGACATTTGTAAGCTATCAATTCTTTTTAATCGTGCCTCCGAAACACCCCAAGGTTGTTGGATTCAGCTTGGGACAGCGCTTCGTATGGCGCAGGAGGTTGGTGCTCATCGAAGGAGGCCACTGAAAGCTCCGACGGCTGAGAATGAGCATTGGAAACGTGCATTCTGGTTGTTTCCTTTCGTTCCCCCGACCTCTCCTTCCTGACCAATCTTTCGTAGGGTGCTACTTGCGCTTGATCGTCAGCTGAGCTCGTTCTCAGGACGTCAATGTGTCCTACAGCAGGAAGAGTGGGTTCCTTGTCATTTGGTTTGCGTCCTGATTTCCAATAATACTCTATAGCTATGATGTTGATCTTCCGGTTGACTGTGATGACGAGTTTTGGGACCATCCAGATTCGACCCTCAATTTCAAACAACCATCAGGAAAACCGTCAACGATGACCTTTTTCCACTGCTATCTCCATCTGCAAGACATTCTCGCAGCTGCAATGCGTGCTCTTGTGAGTATGTGCAATCTGCACAAGCCATATGAGCTGATGATCGTCTAGTACTCGCTTAAGAAGCCCAAGTCAGCTTTACACGTTGCAGATGCACAAATTATCATCGACTTAGACTCCGCAATGAATAGCTGGATTGACTCCGTTCCATCTCACCGTCAGTCTGGTTTACAACGTCCACCGTGAGTCTCATTAACCCATCTTAGTCAAATGGAATCCGAAATGCGAGAACAAAACTTTCTTCGATCAATCCGCTACTCTATATGCCACGTACTATTATCTACAAATATTCATCCATCGACCGTTCATCCCATCCTCTCGAAATCCCTTGACAACTACATTCCCCTCTTTGGCGATTTGTACAAATGCCGCCCGGTCATGTTGTCATGTTTTTGAACTCCAGAGCAAGGTGGACCTGCCCATTCCTTTAATGCAGGTGAAAAGTTTCACAGCTAGCCTCAAGCTTTTGGGCTGATTGTAACTTAGGCCTTGGTATTCACATCAGCAGTTGTGCTTCTGCTCCACATCTGGAGCAGCAAGAGATCTGGCTGTGCTCCGTATCCCCGCCGAGAAATAGAAGATGTACAGAAGTGCATGAATTTACTCAAAGCTTGCGAGCGAAGGTGAGTGGGTAATTATTACTAGGCACTACTTACCTCATGTGATGTTAACATGAATGTCACTACGAAAGATGGTGCTCTGGGGGACGTTTCTGGTAAGTCTTTGTCGTACTCAACCATGTCTTCGTCAGGTCAGTATTATCTCAGGGATATCCTTTCTGAATTGGCAACGGCGGGGAACGTTTCACTGTCTCCACCTCGTACAGAATCGGCCCCGAACAATAAGCGCCAGAGAGACTCTGATACGACCGCACAGCCTGTTTATCCTAGCTCAGAACCGAATGTCCCACGAGCTATTGCTGGCCCTCGTCGTCTATCTACCGCTGCACAGGATCTTCCAACCCAACATTCAAGTCCTCCAAATTATTCTTTACCGATGTATAGCACCGAATTGGGACGACTGCCAGTTTACGGGCAATTCAGCTTTTCGGATCCTGCCGTTTTCAATGCTAATGTCGACTTCCCTACTTTCGCTCCCCAGTCATCTATAGCAGATGCGCAATTTAGTTCGGCGGACATAGACGACGTTTCCGTACATGGGTTTACAACTACCCCTGTTCAAACTTTTCACAGCGAGCCATTGGAGTGGAACGCACAGACTCTTCGTCAAGGGTCAACTGAGAATGGTAGTATATATCCAGCCCTGTCCAACCTCGACACAATACCAATGGATAACGATACAATGGCTATGTGGTCGACCGCTCCAGCTGGGTTTGAGTGAGTAACTTGAGCTGCTTACAACCCGATTGGTTGCTAACATTTGCTAGGCTGAATGAGTGGGGAACATATATCACTAGTGTCAATCAAATGACCTATGGTCAAAACGCCTTGCACGTTGTAAACTTATGATAGTAATATATATCAAATAGTTATTATTCTATGAACAGTCACAATAAAAGAACCACTAAGAGACTAACTGGCCAAAGCCTCTAGCTTTTGTGTTTGGCGAGGTCTGCTTCCGAAGTCGGAACCGCCACCTTCCGAATTCTGAAAAGAGGTGGATTGGGCAGTGAAGATGGAGATAAAGCGCAGTTTTTGCAGCTGGCGATGCTGACGCTAAGCAAAGGGATGAGAAGTTCATACGACGGTGCGTTGATCCATCGTCTGGAGTTCGACGCTATTGCTCAGAGTCTCGCAGGCATCATTATTACTCGGAGGAAAATTCGCCGTGAAATGAATAGAGGGCAAACGCGTGTTGAGGTCCGATAACCGATTCACACGCGAGGAGCGAACGGCTATCAGAAGGCGATTTGCGAAAACGGCAGATATTACAAAGGCGAAAGACGTCCCGAACTCGTTGAGCGTGATCTATGTGTCAAGTTCTATCTTTTTAGGGCCGGAACAGCATCATAAGGGACTTACACGGTTCTTGTACCAGATTATCAAGTTGGCGAGATATATCCAGAAGATTCTAAAAAAGGTACAGTCAGCCTATGTCGTCTAGAACTCGGCGAGGACTGACGCGAAGAAGTAAAATACTGAGTGTTTTGTCAGCTCTTGCATGAGGGCACTGCCATGAAGAGCGGGTCGATGTTGCCATGCCTTCCAAAGTGCCATTGAGAGTAAAATGCCTTCGACGACCAGGAGGCCTGCCCAGTAGTAGAAAATCCAGTGTGTACCGTCGAGGGGATCCAAGTCTGCACAGATAAAGTTTCCCGGGGACGGTTCGTTTGTGGCTGCAATTGATAAAGACAGGTGACTAAACGCGTACGACACCGAGACGCACCCAAAAGTTTGGAATTTGGAAGACCCCAAAGCAAGCCCATAGCTAACGCCTCGCTGCATGTAAGGCAAATCTATACGTATAATTAGGAGCCTTCTCTAATGAGTGGAAGTATACGCATACAAAGAACAAAAAAATCTTTCTCGTACTCCCATACATTGGATAAAGCCGAAGTTCCAAGATGACTGGAATCGTATTAGCCTTCACTTCGCTTCCAAGAACGACCTAGAACGAACCGTGTGTCGTTATGACCTGTAGGCTCGCGCCGGTATTTTGCCAATGAAAGAATTTGATGCCTGAAAATATCATGGTGAATAGCTTATCGTCCAAGGGTAGGATGGAACGCACAGCTAATTATAATAATGGGATTCAGGGGTTTGATGTCAATGTAAGTACGTGATGATAACGCGGCAAGCAGACGTACAACTAGTAGACTAAGTCAAAAAGTGCTCTCAAGAAATATCGAGTCGAGATAGCCTACGCACCTCAAACGAAGGCTTGGGCTGAAGGAAGACTGTCGTAATCAAAGCTTCAGTGAAAAAGGGTGCCTCGAGTCACTAGTGTTTACATACCTACAGCGTTTGCGCTTTGACTCGCGTTAGCGAGGGAAATGGCTGAATGAGGAAGTAACAGAGCTTACATGTTGTATGCGAGACTGTAGTATCTGCTCTGAAAATTTAGACCATAAACTGTCAGCGCCATTAAGCGTGACGGAGGAATGCTCTCACCCACAGGAACAATCCCTTTGCCATTGACCATCGTTGGTTCTACAATGGTACATTCAGAGTACGGTCAAGGATGTTTGAGAGATACCGACCCAGAAATACTCTACCTTAGTAAGCAATGACAGTCAATTTATGCTTGCTACAACTAAGCTGAGCAACTTACTTCGGCGCCGAACTGTAGATCTATATGAAAGCCATCAATCAAACTGTGTTCTCAAAAGACGGATTAATAGCTGCTCACAGAATTCATACGTTATAAGGGTGGCGCAAGCAACTAACGAATTTGATTATGAGAAGTGCGCTTCAAATCCTTGATATTCTGGAAGAGACCCACGGTATGCATTACGCTCCCACCTCGCTTGTATGAAAGTGGAGATATCGAGGACCTCCGCGCCAGGCCCAGGGGATGTCATGACGTTCAAGTTCCAGGAGAAAACGTTGGTACAGCTAACTGTACAATAGATATGCGCCTTGCATAAATATCGGGAGGAGTCCGAGTCCACGTCGTCAACGGGTCAAGACAGTCATTGCATTGAGGCCCGAATCAAACCATCCTTGTCAGCGCGATCATGATGGTGTTGAAAGATGATGGTTCTTCAAGCTTTTCAAGTTTGTGCGATGTACTATTCCGAATAGTAGGCACTCTCAGGTTCACGTGGTTATGTAATCCTAAACAGGAGAAAAAGTATGCCCGAAGCAAGCCCGAAGTATATTATCCAAATTAGAAAATCGTGTCCGGTAAGTAAGCAAGGTGCTTTGATCGGAAATTTTACCGTTTGGTGGACCAAAGCACATATCCAGATGGAAGATGACTACTTTCTTTTTTTTTTTGGTCGAGACAAATCTAAAAATAGCTCAACACGATTTCAATTTACCGCCAGGCACCAACCAGGCACGTCAAGCCGAGTGCTTTATAATGTGGACGGATTTATACGGACTTGGTGACAATGACAACGATGCCGGGTGTTCCCCCGCTGCGGGCATTATCTTACACACATATTTGCAAAGTGATAAGCTCGAAATAAATCGAGTGGAATTGCAAAACATGCTCTGATGCCGGGCCCAGATAACGAACTTTTTCTGGAAGATGCTATAGAAGGGTTGTTATCGGCCGAAAGTTACAGTTGCAACTACCCACGTGATATCTTGTCTACTAAGATTGACATAATCTCAAAGCATTGAGTGGTCATTGAGTACTATTGAGTCCAGTGAAAGCTGGTATAGTATGGACAAGATATCAACTTGGGAACCTGCCTGAAACCAGCACTCACAGTGTGAATTGTTCGTCGTAAAGGCGGGTTCCGAAGGTAAGGAGCATTTTCGTAGGCCTCTGCGCCAAAAAGGTCCTTGATCCGACTAGCTCCGCTATCCGGATCAAACATCTGGCCTCCTTTTGCATGGTCCATTTTCGGTGCTAGGGGCTAGCAGATGCTGAGACATCTACAGTTTATATGCAACTAGGAGGTCCCTGTGTTGCTTACCTTCTGCCCTCATCCCATTGACAAGCAACACAGTTGATTATCTAAGGCCCGCCTTAGTGATATCATCTATTCACATCGTGAGAGCCCTCGCTGTCTCTCAAACAAAATCATTTTCAACTATGTTTTCACTTCACAAGATTCATGTAACGATGGCTCTTATCTACACATATTTACCACACACATGATAACACACAGATGGGGGATGGGCACTCTTATCAACCAACCACCATCATCCGACCAGTAGTACTACCTAGCTCGCTGACTCTGCTGAATCCAAACCTTGAGCTCATTATGTCCTGGTCTGCTCTGTTCTCCCACCGAGTGATTTCTCGTGTGAACACCACACAGGGTTACACTTTTTTTTTTAACACTGCTCTCAAAAGGATTACCACTGTTTGCATAGCCGTCATGCCTAACGCTGTTGTTGTTGATGAATTTGCTGCCCACCCTGCTGTTGACATGACATCAAGCTCTGAGTGTCCCCGACATGACTGCTGCCCTTGAGAACTCTGAGTTGTCTCCGCTGTCACTGCTGACACCCTGTACAGACTCTGCCTAACTGTCATCAACCCTGAGGGTAGGTGACAACATGCATACAGTCACTCCTGCTTGCCCTGCCATCTCGATTGACTTCTGCATGCATACATCCAGTGTTTCTGATGACACAGATACCAACTCCTCCACCTATGACCCCTTGCCATTCATAGCACAGAAAATGTCAACCAATGGCCCTGTGGAGTGTGTACATGCTGAACCTAAACACATCCCATTGCTCACACCTGGTGAAGTGTCACCCATGGTCATGCATCAGTGGAAAATGGTGTGCAAGGATTTCTTCTCTGCAAATAAGAAACTGGAGGAGACAGATTGTGTCTCTGCAGTTCTACCTGGTCTCAAGGACATGCATGCCCGAGATTGGGTTGTGACACATCATTCAGAGCTTACCGCAATCTCTTTTCCCAGCTTCATGAAACAATTACGCAAAGAGTTCCTGTCCAATGGATGGGATGATGAACTTCATGCCCATATATGCAACACTTGCCTCAGGCCTTCTGACTCATTCAAAGTGGATCAACGATATCTGTCACCTCAACATCATCTTATGTGGCACAGACTATCATTTCTCTGAAGACACCCTGCATTTCCAACTCAATAGTCTGCTTAATGTTGACCTCCACACATGTTGCAAGAACCATAAAATAAAGGAACTAGTTGATGCTGCTGCTGATGCAACTGGTGAAAAGACCAGGGAGGCCCATCTTTCCACCTGGATTGCTGAAGTCCACAAACTTGCAGAAGAATGTCATCATGACACCAAACGTTACATTGAAGCGAGCGAGGACTTTCAGTGTGCTCCCAAGCGCCAAGCCCTTGCAAATAATTCCCATCCCCTTGACACCATACCTGTGAGGGTTCATAACACTACGAGTTCTTCTGCAGGCACACGTATGAAACCACCTCATCTCACAGATAATGAGCAGTCCCTCCTGCACAAGCACCAGGGCTGTATGAAGTGTTGATGTGGTTATCAAACTCACCATGCCTCTGATTGCCCTTTCGACTTCCCTGACCCCCGCAACTATTGAGAATTAATGCAAGAAATCCTGCTTCGTTACAAACATGGAGGTGCATCCAGCAACAAGACAGTTGGCATTGTGATGTCATTTTCATGAATTGAGGACACCAACAATGTTGATCCTTCTGTTGTGGGGGCCATCATGCCAAGCGCCGTTTTGGGTGCAGGCTCTGAGTCCAAGGAGGACATGAGTGCTCCTTTGACTATGAAACACTTGCATTGGACATGCTCCTTACTGGGGCTGTCTGTTGACAAACCATTTACAGTAGTCAGTATGCTTGACTGCATGGCACATCTCATGCTCATCAACAAAACCTTGGTGCACCTTTTAGGTCTCCATCATTTCTGTCTTCCTCAGCCCCTCCCTATTTCTGTCGCTCTCAACAACACCATGTCTTCTGATAGCCATTTGTAGAGAATCAATCCTAGAATCACAAGTGTATACTCAGTACTTGTATAAGTGACTATATTCGGAGAGGACTGTACCTAGAATCACAAGTGTATACTAAGGTACAGTAAGTAATCTATAACGATAAATACAAACCGATACTCACCTCAGTACTTGTATAAGTGACTGAGGTGACCGAGTA
>QLOK01015824.1:180-10785 GCA_003313805.1 Tricholoma flavovirens
TGTGTTCAAACTTTGAGGATCTTTCTCAAGTCTCATCGCAACATCTTTAGGCTATCTACTGAGTTACTTCGAGCACTGTATGAGCTTCGACAAGCTTTCACGATCACCACAATTGTCTTCAATTGACCTCGATCAATTTCAAGTGAACTTCAACTGTGTTTAGACCAATTTCGAGTGGTCCAGTGGCTGTCCTTCTTATCGTCAAATGTCATACCTTGCTACCACATTGCTAGAGGTCATATGACACGCTTATCGGACACAAGATAATAAAAAACATCACATTTTTGAAGGACATGGGATGATTTTTCGAGTAATTCGAACTCCTCAAAGGGGGAACGTGGTATCACAAACTGTTTATATCATTTCCGCATCATTTATTGTTTTACCCATCGTTTTTAGGCCCATTTATTCACTTACTTCCTGCCTCATGTTTGCCTCATGTTACATTTTCCCTTTTAGTATCATTTTCTTAAAGTCTATAAAAGCTTGTTTCACTTATCTTTCCAACAAGAAACCATTTGGGTTCACTTCACTATTGTCTGATTTGAGAGTCCCAGCTCTTGAGTCCAAGAAACTCATCTTAGTTCAAAGTAGTGCGAAATTGCTTGCAAAACTTGCTTGAAATCACTGACATCCTCATTATTAGCCTATCAAACATTGTCATCCTCCAGCATATATCTAATTCTCCTCACCAACATCCTCATCATCACCATCCCATTGATTCCCCTATTGAACAATCTCACTTTCATAGTTCAATCAATCTTGGACTTTGATTGAGCTCACAGTATTACCTCACATATAGCTTGATATTTCTCACATTCCTCACTATCAACTCCCCTAACCTTGAACTAGGTCTTCTAACTTGGAACCAACTCGCTTTTTTATACAAGACTGGATGATCCCCTCAGATACCTTAGTTTTAGGTGTTTTGTTTGGGTTATCCTTCTTAGCACTATCACTGTGATAAATTGTTCATGTCAAAATTTTGGAAAGCACTACACTCATTGACTGGAGTACATCTGAAGATGTCCACATCATAACACCCTCAGACTGATGGTGCGAGTGAGCAAACTAATAAAACCCTGAATCAGTGCATGCGCTTTCGTCCAAAAGGGTTGGGTACAAGCCTTGCCTATTATATGGTTCCACATGATGAACTCAGTAAATTCATCGATGGGATTCTCAGGATTCCAGATCTGAATGGGATGCAGCCCATGGATTATTCTGCCTTTGATACCAGGGACAATCACAGATGACACCCTGGACGAGACTGCTGCACATGTGATAATATCATGAATCAAATCTGATGTTGACGAAGCTAAAGATGCTTTGATTGGTGCAAAATCATGCAAGCTTTCTTTGCAAACAAAACACGAAGGCACAAGGATGCATACCTGGTTGGTGATAAGGTTATGCTTTCAACCCTTCCCTGATGCAGAGAGTTTAAGGCAGGAGACAAGTCTAGAGGGGCAAATTTTTTTCCATGATTTGACAGACTGTACTCTGTGACAAAAGCTCATCCAGAGACATTGTCATACACTCTACTGTTACCAAACTCCCCAAATGTGTTCCCCACATTCCATGCTTCCATACTAAAGCAACACAACGAAAATGATGCTGATCTGTTCCCTTGGCATGAGCTGGAGTGACCCAGGCCGGTGATGACAGATGAGGGCCTGGAAGAGTACCACATCAAGAAGATCATGGATGAACAGAAAAGAGGATGTGGATACCAGTACCTTGTAAGATGGTCTGGATACTCCAAAGCAACAACCTCTGGCTACCCAGACAGGAATTGGAAAATTGTGAAGTGCTGGACAGCTGGAAGGCTAGTAAGGCAGAGGAAACATGGTAGCTTTTTCCCACTGGGTTTTTTAATGCACCTGATGTTACTGGTTGATGTTGGGTTGAATGACTTTGATGCTGGATGGAGACACTTTTTTAAGTGTGGGAGGGTGTAAGCCTGGCTTACGTTATCATTGACACCTGTTTGTACACACTATTTCTTTGTTACCTTATTTACTACATAAAAAGGATTATTCCCCCAAGGGGGTGCCAGCCCAGGAATCCCATACCAGTACCCGGTTAGTTAGTCCAGCCACAGGCTGCGAAAAAAAAAATGGAAGCCTCCACAGCAGGGCCTCAGACCACCAAATTAAGTATACTAGAACATATTGTAGTATATACTGATAGTGTAGGGAGTAGTTTGGCTCTGAGAGGGACTATAAAGCACCAAAAATCAGGTGAAATAACATATTTGGGCCAAATTTGGGAATTTTTTTTTTTTTGTGTAATCAACCAAGGTCAGCAAGAAGCACAGTTAGGGCACATTTTCTTTCAAAGCAAAATATTGGATTGAGAACATGGATTCTAGTCAAGCATCTACAGTATGTGTTATAATTTCCAGGTATAAAAGCGAAAATTGATAATATATGTAATCAAGACTAGTGCCAAAGGGATACCTGTCCTCGATGTGGAAGGATACTGTATGCAGTGTGTCCAGATTGTGATAGCTGTGTAAATTGTGGTACAATTGGGCTTGCCAATCTTGAAAAGCACCATCACGGAAAGAAAGTCTGCAATGCTGCACAGGAAAAATGAGATAAGGAGGCAAAAAAGAGGAAGGATGGAAGCATACTCAACTTCTTGAAACCAAAAACTGTCATTGTCCCATTGATGGTCACCAGTCCAGCACCAGTTCACAGTTACAAGCTCTCTTTACAGTCAGAGCCTGGTGCGAGCTCCACCACTTCCACCACCAATGTGCAAGGAAAAACCATTTCTTTGACACAACCTGTTTCAGGACCGATTTCCAACAGCTTCATCAAAATGTTACAGGAGTTGGTTGAAGCCTTACCAGCAAGTGTTCCTGAAGCACCAGAATTTGATAAGCTAGCAGTGTTTGGAGGAAGCCCAAGGGAGTTTGATGACCCCACCTTGGATGCTGATGAGCTATGGGAGGCAACACTGAACAGTGTCTTAAAGTCAACACTGGGCTGGGGAATTGAAGGAAACATAGACAGCATCATCCATCAAGGGAAATGGGGGCTAGATGGCTTGGTCAATTTTGCAATGTACTTTGTGGAGGAATGGGGCATGAGTGGAGGGCTGTTCGAAGGGAAGTTGACAAATCTTGTGATGGCTCTCAAGAAAAGGTGAGTTAAAGTTAAATATCATCAAATGAATTACTCACAAATACATATATGCAGAGTGTCAGGAAACCACAGCCATAGTACGCTGCCTGCAGTTGAAGAAATACCTAGTCTGCCTGTGGCCATCATTGAACAAGGGCTTTCCATATTGGATCTCATTGACTCCAGTAATTTTCCGGCTAGTATCGACATTCCAACACTGAGAGAATGTTCCGAACAGCCAGATGAAGCTACAATCATCAATGTCGACGCCTTTGAGTACGAGGACATTCTGAAACAACCAAAAATGTCAGTAGCAGCATGCGAGGGATACACTATAATTTTTCCTGATGGGAAATCACCACATACCGCATATCCCTTCGCCCTCCACAATACAATCATTCTTCCATGGGACTATGCCCTCAAAAATGGTGTGATGAAGTTGTTTGCACGCAGTTGCCATGGGTCATCTGAAGCATTAGGTACAGCCTGTCAGCCATGTCAACAACTCATCAAGAATGAAACATTAGGGAATATAATCAGGCAGATGGAAGATGGAGCTCATGAAAACACCGGGTTCGCATATCATGGATTTAGTGGCCTCCAGGAGATGCTCCATCGTAAAAACCAGCTAATCAAGTTCTATCGACTGTGTGGATTAAACCAGGCCAAGAAACTCCTCATAAAGGCAGCTGCATTCTCTGACCAAAAGTGGCTCTTAATGGCTATTGCAAGTGGGAAGGTCAGCTGGTTGGATTGCCTCATCAACATTGGTCTCCATAAAAAGAAGGGGGCGCACAGGTTGTTGGCTTCATATATGGCAGCTGCAGAAGGGTACTACCACCCAAAGAGTTTCACAGAGGAGGAAGACATGAAGGCATTGCTGCTCTGGAAATTGGGTGGGAATAGAGTGGCAGAGATTAACCATCGAGCAAACAATGCACCGAGTGTTTCATACCTCAGGACCCACTCAACTGTTCCACCAATTATCCCTTCTCACGAGCAGCCCACAGTTGAGCAGGTCACTGTTAAGACAATAGTCCCAACTCGAGTCTAAGCACTTCTGCTGATATAGTCGATCAGCAATCAGAGGTTCTATCTGCTTACTGGAGGCTTTCTCAGTAGTGTGTTCTGTCTTACCAACTCAGAGGCTTTCTGAGTGGCTGAGGGTGATTGTACTCATCGAGTTGAAGAGGTAGATTGCTCAGGTCAAGCTGAAGAGTGAGACCTCCTAATAATATGCCTAATAATATGGTTTATATACAAAAAGAACAATCCTTATCTACCAATGGGTGAATTGGATAAGAATCTGAAAGAGAACAATAAAGGGTAAATGTTAGGGAATAATAGGAGAGTAATCAGTGAAAAGAAGATGAAAGTCAAAGGGAGTAATAGGGATAACAGTCCATGAAGGTAGTAAGCGAGAAGACATAATAAACACAGAAAGGAAATTGAATATTCGGCCCACCCATAACCCACAAGTGTAACAGTCACAGCAAATGTTGAGGCAACATCTGATGGCATACTGGATGTGATCCACAGTGAAAATTGCTCCAAATTCATCCACACAGTCTTGATGTTCGACAAAATTGCCATGGAGAAGAGAATTCGCTGGGATCCCAAGACAAACTACTTCCTAGGATTATGCAGGGAGCATGCCCATAACACTGCAACAGAGTTCATCAATGAGGACGACATGGAGGAATTGTTTCAAACACTAGATGACAGACAGGTTCACCATGCAGGAGAGGTGAGAAAGTTTCAATTTGCTTCCATGGATGCAATTTTTACTTCCGTTTTGGGACCTGATCTATTTTTAGGCAACAGTTAGCGCATTGGGAATCTTGTGCAAAGATAATCGAATATACCCTGGGTGTCCCATCCTTATATCAGGAGACTGTAAGCGAGAATCAGGAGAAAAGCATGCAGAGGTTATCCAAACTGTTCTCAAGGGCATCAATGTGCTGCAAGACAAAACAAAACTCCATATAGTTTCTCTTGCCTCTGATGGTGAAACTCGACAGGGATCAGCCTTCATCCTTCTCACCTTCAAATCCCCACTGTTACAGGATTCGCCAATTTACTCAATTATCAAGCCTCTCAAATTGTTAGATCTCCACGTTGGTGATGATGACCTCACATGTGATAAAGACTGGAAACATGTCTTTAAACAGTGGCAGAATCTTCTGCTTCGGCAGTGCAGCGTGGTAGTCAATGGTGTTCAAATTACACCTGATATCATTAAGGATCAATTCAGATCAGCTGGACTTTCCACTGAGCATATTGAGTCTTTATTCAATCCAGATGACCAACAAGATGTCAAAATGGCCTTCAATATGCTCAAGGATGTTTGGTCGCTTCCCCGTTCTTCTACAAACTCTTGCCACGGTTTTCTAGAAGCCCAAGAGGCACTATGGATGCTAGGAAAGCTCTTATACCATATGGTCTTTCCATATCTTTGTGTTGACCTCTCTCTCTCCAAGCAGATTGAGCATCTCAGCACCACAGCACATCTCACTATAATTCTGTATAGGTTGGCTGGCAAGGATTTTACTCCAACCAACCTTTACATCAACCTCATTATCATGATCAAGAATGTTCTTTTCTGTGTGGCCAAAGCAAAAATTGACAATCCTGATGGAGACTTCTGGCTCATTCTCTTAGGAACTGACCGACTTGAAGAACTTTTTGGGATTCTCAGGACAATGGTTGGAAACGATGCCAATTTGGACATTCTTCAGCTTGTTTCTCGCCTTTCTGGTACCACAGAGGTCGCAAATATCCTGGCCAAATATCCCCAGTGGGACCACTCACCCTGACGACTCAAACTACCTGCTATGTCACGTGAATCAAAAGACATTCCAGACAGTGCAGACCACATTAAACCAGGATCTTGGCGGGGAAATGTCAAAGTCAAAGATGTCTCCTTAAAAACCTCTTGGAATCACGGTTGGTGCATCATCGAGCAAGAATTTGATGGTCTCAAACACGTCCTCCATGAACTTGATAACTCAGAAGGCATTGACATCCTCTCTCCATTCAGCACTCTCCTCTTCGATGTTCCTCTTGCAGATGATGATATAGATGAGAGTCTTGAAGCTCCGAGTTCCACTGGTACCTCTACTGATGAGACCACAGACTCTAGGGCTCATGAAATAGATATGCGTATCAACATCGAGGATGAAATTGGAGCTGAACTCGCCTCCTCATTGGAGTCCTCAAACACTGAAACCACCGCCAACCGAAGGATATTTAATCCCAAAGTACTTGTCAAAGGTGTTGAAAAGTCCAAGGCCTGCACACTAAAAGATTTTAGCAAGTATTGGCAACATGCCAGCTGGACAGATCGTTTAAAACACGTTCAGGCTATTCCAAGATTTGTTGATACTGAAAAAACACTGGATTCCAGTCCAAATCACTCACCAGAACATCTGATTGATGATACAGAGAAAATTCTCATATCAGACCCAATTGCTACACTCATTCACATTGAGATCAAATTTTGGCTTTGTCTTGGAGAGGTAAATGGGCTTCGAATTGATGGTCACCCAGTCGACGAGGTAAGCTTCGAAATGCTTGCAGAAGAGACTGTTACCATCTCATATCAAATGTTGGGCTTGCGACCTATGACATTGGCTGATGACCCTGATGGACAACATGACTGGAGAACATACATGATAGCTGAACAGTCATTTACAGTACCTGGATGTCTTATCCAGTTGGTCAACCCAACCACCTCGAAAAACCACCTTAGCATCCCCTTTTATCTATTACATAGTACAGTTTTAGTCGCATTAACAGCCAGTCTCTTCCAAGGCCTTACCGTGTCAAATCTCAAGACTGTCCCAAAGCTTGCACCAACCACAGAATATCCCTATTGTCAGGGTTCCGGTAAGTAATTAATTGTTCAAAAATTTTGACTAAATTACATCTGCCTCCAATTCTACAGGAGAGGCTTGCTTCGTTTGTGAAAGCGACCACAATTTGGAAGATATCGGGTCCATGGCGACCTCTGACTGTCCATGGTGTTCACCAACTATAATGCTTGATCTCTCACAGGGCCAACGCGTTCTCGAGCACATTGGATCACATACATATTTTATATGATCTGGCCATTATTTGATCAATTGAGCTGCTGTGTGGCCTTTGCCTCTGCCAATTGCAACTGTGCCAGTTCTATTTGGCAAAAGGAAAGGGCACGAATGGAAACCTAAGGATCAATCAAAATCAAAAGATGTCAAAAGGGTGTCTCATGAAAATGAACTACTCATATGGCATAGCGGCAGAGTCAACTGCCTCCTCACCTTGCTCTAATGTGCCGATTCATTGTCCAATTTGCCCAAGGGCTGACCCTGCCATCTGGAAATATTTCATGAAGGTTCACTTTGAAGAAAAGCACAAAACATTGGATCTTACCAAGTACAAGCACCTCTGGAAGCTCTCCAACTTCGAAAGATCTGAAATGAAGAAGATATGGATAAAACGAGGAAAGGTAATGGCCAAACGAACGAGAAAGTCAAAAGTCCCACCGTTGGTGATATCGGAGAACCATCATGCACAAATTCCTGAGATGTGCTTTTCTTTTTTTGTTCTTCTGCAGCATGAAAATGGATTACTTACTCATCTCTTCATCAGCAATGATGGCGAAACACATCATACAAGATATCCTTCCTCACAGATGGACGAGGTTGCAGGTGACCCCAAAGGGACTGACAGTGATGAAGAAGAGGCAGGAGGTTTCAATGAAGAAGAGGGAGGAGGTTTCAATGAAGAGCAAGGAGATTTCAATGGAGAGGGAGGACTTTCAGGCAAAGAAGAGGTGGCCAAAGACAGGAGTTTGGGGAGGAGAAGTGAAGATGTAGGCAGCATTGCATGTATGGAAAGGCAAAAGGTTAGTGAAGAGTGCGAAACGCCAGGTATGTGGGACGACATTAGTTCTGTGCAGAATTCTGAGGATTCTGGGCTGGAATGTGTTCCAATCACACAAGAAGAACTGTCAATCATTGACAGCATGAGTTCAAATGATTAACTTCAGCATAGCAACAAAATATACTTACTCATCCACTGAACAGAACAATAAAACGGCCGAAAATGGCAGTGAAAAGGAAGGCAGCATGAATGCAACAAGTTTGGAAGTGGGTATGATGTCATCCAATGTGGTAAATCACACACTGGGAACCGAAATTGGTTCTGAAATTCCTGAGGAATCAGGGTGGCCAAAGCGTAAAAGGGTCCTGCGACAACTGGCAGATGCATTGAACAGGTGTCTGTGTGGATCGGTCCTCAACAGTTCACTGAGTGGGGTCGTCAAATGCAAACAAGCCAGCTGTGAAACTCAATGGGTAAGTAAATGTCTCATGGGTGCTGATTGACTTTCTGACTCACGGTACACGTCTAGTATCACCTCCAGTGTGTTGGATTAGCAAGAGCCACGAAATTGGTTGTGCAAGGCTTGTGAGGCATCTGGGCAAGGATGCAGGGGAAAGCGCCAACAACGATGATGTCATATTTCCTTATTTGGATATGTTCCTGATCATGTAAGTTAGTTAGTCCAGCTTAATTCGCCTTAGCAAAAAAATTGACCCCAGGTTTTTTTTTTCGATGCCATACCCCCTTGTATTCCCCATTCTTCCTTTCCCCCTTCTTGCTTCCCTAGAAACTCTACTTTTGTATTCTTTCTCACTCTACTTACACATCATTGTCTTGTTATATTGTGTGATTAGCAGTGAGTTCCTCGATTCTTTCCCTTCCTCTTTTCCTCTCTAGTGTTTCCTAGCCCAACTACAGGCTAGGCTTCCAATCAGATTTTCCTGATGATGGCCTTGCATCTAAAGAAAATAATTGCAGACTAAAGAAAAAAAAAGTCTATGAAGTGAGGACTTGTTCATGCCAGGCATAGCCATGGCCCAACCAGACAAGTTTATTTATTTAAGAGGCATCCTGGTCCCCCCCCTCCCCAGCCTGTGTGCCCCATCAAATTCTGACACACCTCTTGAGAAAAGTGGGAACAGGAGCTTTGTGAGTGGGAAGTTGATCACACAAAACCTTACCCATTCAAGAGGCATTTCAAGAGTGTGTGGTCATTTTCTCTTAAACTTTATCAAGCATACTATACTACATCTTACTATCACCAGGGAATTGTTGAGAACAGAAGGCAACACTGATGCCGACTACCAAATGTGGCAGTGATACATAGCCACATTTATTTATAATACCAATCATAGTTTACTGATTAGCTTACTGAGCAATGCTCGCAACATTAAGTATAAAAGTTCTATGTACATAGTTGAATAAAAAAAAAAAGACAAAGTGTTTTGTTTACTCTATTGAGTCCTCTCCTGCTCAACAGGTTATGGGCCCTGGCATTAACTGAATTTTTCTCGATCATGCTATACTCGAACTGATAACACCCGGATCAAATTTGAATGATGGCCGACGTTTCAAAGGCTTTGACGCACATGAACGTTTACCGTATTGAGCCCTTGACAGGTGCTGAAAATTACACCGTTTGGAAAATCAAAATGATGGATATTTTGATGGGGCAAGACTTGTGGGAATATGTCGACAGATTGATCACCCTACCAACAGATGCGGCCCAACAAACCACAAGGCATAAGAAGGACAGGACGGCATTGTCTGTGATCCAATTAAGGGTGGCCGACAAGATGTTGGTGTACATATGTTGCAAGTTCAACAAGCGCAAAGGAAGCATGGGATACTTTGAAATCCTTGTTGGAGACTCAGGGGGCATTAGGAATTGTCTTGGCATGGCGGAAACTATTTCAGTCTCAATGCACTGATGGGATGCCCATAGATGAACACATTCGGACATTGCACAGCTATCAGGAGGAGCTGCACAATTTGGGACAGAAGATTGATGGGGAGGAATTCTCCATTATTCTGCTAACCTCACTCCCTGAGAACTGGAACACTTACATTGCTTCTATAGACACTACAGTCCTAAAGGATGCACCCACATTAATAGCCTAGATTCTGGAACATGATCGACGGCTTAATCTGCAAAATTTGGATGATATGGCCTTGATGGGAAAGCCTGGGAAAAAGAAATTTAATCCCAATATCACCTGTTACAGATGTGGGGAAAAGGGGCACATTAGCAAGCACTGCCCCAAGAAGTCCAAATTTGGAAAGGGGAAATTCGGAGGGAAGCACAATGGTCCAACGGAAGCCCATGCAGCAGTGGATGAGGAATTTGCTTTCTGTGGGGATTGTGGGGATGTTGCGCTGGCCGTCTCACCTGATTCTTGGTTGGCAGACTCGGCATGCACATCACGCATAGCAAGGGATAAAAGTATTTTTACTGATTACACCCCTACCCCTGGACATCAAATTTCTGGTTTTGGAAAATCACCTGGACTTGGACGAGGCACAATACAGTTGGAAAGTACCATGGAAGGGAAAACCTCAATTCTTACCCTGAAGGACATGGTACACATGCCTGATGCACCTTTTA
>QLOK01015831.1:0-10602 GCA_003313805.1 Tricholoma flavovirens
CATACTCGAACTTGACCTTGAACTCAGAATTGAAATCAAGCTGAACACGCTCCGGAACACAGGTCTGTAAACCCCTAATTTGCAACCACTTAGTCCCGTGATAGTAACACCCTGCGGATTTTCTGATGACAAGTGATGTCTTCCACAATCGACAGACTTGAAGTCATCTGTAAATTGTGCGTGCACTTTAAAAAAAGTTGTATTGGGGCTAAGAAGGCTTCAGATGTCGAAGGCAATTCTCCAAGTATACCTGCCCGGCATGCAATGTCCCCTACTGTTGTTTGACTTGCTTCCGTTCTCAAGTGCGTCGCTGACTACGCAAAAGTACGCTTTTGACTAATTTTCTACTCTCTGTTCAGGCTCATTCGCAATGCTCGGAGACATTTTACAAGAAAGAGGTTGAATTAGACATTCATTCTGATTCAAGTCCCCCGGAAGTGCGTCGTAAGATGTTGGAGTTGCTCGAGAAGTTCGAGAAGGACACCAGTGAGATAGAGAATCCGGAGCAGGAAAGTGACGATGATGATGACCTCGCCAGACGCTTCCAAGATGTCGACCTGGGTAAGCTGAAGATATCATGTCTGCTTCACATCACCCAAGTACGCCCAGATTCAACATCCACCGATGAGCTTTGGTCAAAACTTACGCCAAGTGAACAAAGAAAATTCATGAAAACACTTCAAGACCCAACAAGTGAGCTCGCTCAACAGCTCTTAGCTAGTGAGGAATTAGAGGACGACCGACGCGAGCCGTGGTGGGAAGCCCCTGTCAATGGTGACGCAGATACTAAATCCGATCTACGTCGAAAATATGACCCGAAACCAGATGCTCTCACACTGCCCTCCAGCCTAGTGAAACCATGGTCGAAGAGGCCCACCCTGATATATAACTTGTGTGTTATATGGTGAGCACCACGACATCGCTTTCTAGCGTACCCTCCCTCCCCCCGTCATCTTACAGATATTGTTAGTATTGCCTACGCATATACAACTCGACATTTAGCCATCTCCCCTCTTGCTGGTATCGATCGTGAAGCTGCCGATATCCAGGATGCCCAACAAGTGATATCTCATCTAGTACCTTTCTTGGTTGATCGGAAATCCACAACGCTATATCCAAACCTATCTAGTTCTATACATGAACTGTGGTCCCGATTTAAACCGGTGGGTCATTTTCGAAGTTTCGTGATTGTCCTGGCTCAGTGTTATTTTTTACCAGGGGCAAATGAACGCTAAACTTTTCTCTCTCCTCCTTCATGATACCACGAAGCTAATTCAGCCATTGTCAATTACGAAGGTACCGTCACATGCTACGCAATCAACGGGATTTGATCCTACCTCGCATCCGCATCTGAACCTCATTCTCGTACTTTCCGATCTGAGCAGATTGTTCAGCTCACGCGACACGGAGCCGTCCCGCGCAGTACCAAATTACGTCACACACAAACTTATGTTTTATGTGGCCCATGTTTTGACTACATCTTCACCCATCTTCTGTGATCTGGTTGACGAAATATCGCAGAGGAATTTTCAGTATGGGGAAATTTCGGATCGTGCACCCGTTATACGCGCCATAAAGAAGGAAGGCAGAGCTATCGTCGAAGAGATGTGAGGGTACAGAGGTCGCTATTTTCAAGCTTCACGTTCTAATTATATGAAGGCACCACCATTGCGGTGGAGTTGATGTAACTTTAGAACACTGGTTCAGTCATCCCTTATCACCATCTCCTTTCTCGCCGCCATGAGCCCTACCGTGACACAACCTACCTAACCCACACTCATATAGACACTAAGGGCGTATCTCGTCTCGGGCTAAAGGTGCCAAGGGGTCACTTTTCGAATGTCTCACTGCGAGGGTACTCGTAGTTCTAAAAGCACCTGACAGGAGGACCCGGCCAGTCATCAGTGATACGTATACAAAGAGAATCACTTCCAGACATCACTCTGTCGCTTCTGCAACATGTCTGACCTCAACTGTGGTTCTGGAGGCGGTGCGAACACTTTCCAGGGTTTACGTATCGCCTCTGTCTTTATCATCCTCATCGGATCGACTAGCGGTGCGCTTTTCCCTGTGTTAGCACAGCGATCGTCCTGGCTTCATGTCCCAAAGCCAGTATTCGAGTACGCTTATGATTCAACCCCTTGCCTAGATGCTAATGTTTCTTCCAGCTTCGCCAAATACTTTGGATCAGGCGTAATTGTGGGCTTCTCAAAAATCATGTACTAAAAATTACGCACTAAATACTCTTGATAAAGATCGCAACAGCATTCATTCATTTGCTCAGTCCTGGACTGTCGGAGCTAGGATCCCCATGTCTATCAGCAGCGTGGTCACAGTATGTAAGCCTAATTTCCCATTAATTAAACATAGGATGGTTTTCAACTGGTCAAATAGCCATACGCATTGGCGCTTTGTCTTCTCAGCATATTCTTAATTTTCATCGTCGAGTTAATCGCGTTCCGCTGGGGCTCCAGCCGGCTTGCAAAACTTGGGGTACAGTACGGTTAGTACCTTATTGGCATCTAGACCTTCCTTCCTAATGCCTACCCTGTAGATGCCCACGGACACGCAGCAGGTGGTGGTCATGCCGCCCACGGCCCCGAAGGGAGCCATGATCAGCTACCTGCCCAAAAATCAGATGAAACGGACTCTGCTGATATCGAGAGTCAGCCCACCTGGACCATTGATGATAGCGCCCTGGCACAGATAGTCGGAATTTTAATACTGGAATTCGGTGTTACCCTGCACAGTGTGTTGATCGGGCTCACACTTGCGGTAGACGCTGGATTCAAAATCCTTTTTGTCGTTATTGTATTCCATCGTGGGTTGTCTTTTTTTTTTTTGACCGTTGATCTGTTATCTGATTGTTCCCATAGAAATATTTGAGGGACTTGGGATTGGCTCTCGGCTGGCCTTCATGCGTCTACCGGCAAAATACAATTGGGTACCTATAGGTGGTGCTTGTCTGTACGGCATCACCACCCCACTTGGCATTGCTATTGGGCTTGGAGTGAAGACCACCTACAATCCGGGTAGCACGACTGCTTCCATCGTCAGTGGTGTGCTTGATTCATTAAGTGCAGGCATCCTGTTGTACACCGGCTTGGTAGAGGTAAATCCTTCAGTTCCATATGTATTATTAACTTTGTTGACGTGGACACGCAGCTTTTGGCACACGAATTCCTCTTCAACAAGGAAATGATGAGAGGATCGAACGGAAAACTCGCCTATGCATTGATATGCATGTGCTTGGGATGCGGTCTGATGGCTCTTCTTGGAAAATGGGCCTAAAACTATGCTATAGTACTCGTGGCTTCGTCACCTACTTGCATGCAGAATTATTTTGTTATCGTGCTTATTCGTGTAGCGTAACCGGAGCATTCTTATGTAATGAACGACCGACAAGCCACTGGCAGGTGGCACTAGCCCGAGTTAGCGTGACTCGGAATTGGTTCAGCAACACTGAGTCTGCGTCTGAATAGTAGACGGTCATGGTGGCTGGTGCTAGTGACGGAGGGACCAGGATGCCCCCTGGCATGGTCATGGGTCCAGATGGCAAACCATGTAAAGTGTGTACTGCGTTTCGGAACTGGCGGCCGCGAACGACAACCGGGACAGAAGCGAAGGAGAAAAGTCGCTCGGAAGGGTACAAGTCAGCATCCGCCGCGATGGCAGCATTGGCCTTTGGTTCAGCATCAACTTCGTCTTCCCGGTCAGAGGTCCCGCCTCCGCATTGTCCGCCCGATGTTGAACAGCTGGGTCGCGCGACATGGACCTTCTTACATACCACGGCGGCATATTACCCCGAGCGTCCTACGCCAGCCCAGCGCGCCAACATGTTGTCGCTAATTCGCGCACTCCCGATGTTGTATCCTTGCACAACTTGTGCATCTGATTTTGGCGAAGACATTAAGGAGCATCCCCCAGACGTTAGTGGGAGGGTTGGATTGAGCAGGTGGTTGTGTGAACGGCATAACCAAGTGAACGAGAAGCTAGGAAAAGAAAAATTCGATTGCTCGAAGACAGATGAAAGATGGAGAGATGGACCGAGCGATGGCAGTTGTGATTAAGTGCAATCATGTGTGTAGGTTTATACGTTCTTGCAACCCATAATCATTCATTCCAATCTAATTTGGAATTATAGGATTCGTGGAAGTGAATTCCCATTACACAGAACTACCCTACTCGCGCTATAGTGGAGTGAGGGATCAATCAATGGCTATCGGTTTTCTGGTCCTGACATATTAAGCAGACCCCTGCCAAACGCTGCAGCAACAGCCTCGAATCCTCCTTCATGCACCTCAGAGAGGAACACATCATGCTGATCTGCAAGCCTTGCGTTATTTGTTCGAATCTCCCGTATAACGCCGTATTCTCGAGCACAATTTGGACATTCCGTTTCATTTTCTGCCAGACATCTAATGCGGGGCGAAAGGGAAAGATAAATTAGAGAGGGGTAACAGAAATCCAAAAGAAGATGTACCGTTGATGATAACTGTGATGACACATAAAATGAACACTCGGGAGATCAAGCTGCCCACCGCAAGAAGAGCATCGTGTGACATGGAACACCTGCGGATGTTCAGTATCTGAAAGCTGTTCAACTTGCTTCAATTTTGCCCCAGTCTCCAATCTGTAGGAAGTGATGAGTTCCCGGTCCTGCAACCGATATCATTAAAGATCATAACCAGACTCAAATCAAAGCGATGGCGCACGCTCTGTATGATGGCTCTCGATTCCTTGATCCTCCTCACCAACCAATTCTTGATTAGCCCCACACTCGCTACTCCGTTTCGGCTTAGTATCTGGATCACACCTAACGGGGGCAATATCGTCTCTTCATCAATATGTTGTATCACATCCTTCACGTCCTCCTGATGTCTTGCAAGCAGTTCCGGTGTCGAGGTCAAGAATCTCAGCACAAGGGGGTAGAGGTGTGGATGATCACTTCCATACCGCTTCAAGTAGCTAACGACCTGCGCCGACGCATCCGGATTCGTTCCCTCCTTGTCCTTATCCATCCAGAACCGTAACACGTCCTCGTACATTTCCATTTTCTCCCACAACAAGACGAGGCCTTCCGTGTATCCACGACTAGAGCACAGAATCAGCGCATGGTTAGTGTCGTAAGGCATCGTCTCGCTCTTCAGAAGCCGCAAGGCTTTCTCGTGCAGAGTGCTCTCCTCTGACGTCGAGTTGCTTTTATCTGGGCCTGATAGTGTGAGATAGAGTTCTAGGAGCGTGTTCCACACGGCAATCTGATCATATTTGTCGGTTTCCTGGTCTAAAGGATCTTCGGTCACCGGTAACCGTGAGGTAGGAATAACAAGTTTGTCATCCACAGTCTGTCCCCACCGACGAAGAGCAACCGTTTCCAAGAACACAACGAACTGCGCTAGGTGGTCCACGAAATGCGCGAAATACATCCGTGGCGACAGGCGTTTTACTGGCGGCGGTGGTGGTGGTGGTGGTGGTGGTGGTACATTCGGCCGCGAGGATGTTAGTGCCGATTGTGGTGGAGTCGACGGGCGTGAGGTATCGTAGACAGAATCCCGGCGAGAGAAAGAATCTGGCCTGACAGTTTTAATGGAAGGAGAGGGTGGTGTGGGGGTGTCCGGGATGGCGACAGCGGGGCGAGGGACAAGGTAGGAAAAGTATGAGGGACCACCGCCACCGGATGGTTGTCTTGCGATTGCTGAAACAGGCTCTTCGGATTCAAGTGAAAGGGACCCAGAACTAGTACATAGGTCAATGAGCAGCTGTGTAGTCTCCTCAGGGAGACTCTCGAGCATCGCCCGACCATATCGCGCCAAATTACTTTCCGCCTGCCACAAGCAAAATCTCAATGTTACTGTTTGATAATGTAAAAGTACAGAAAAAATACCGCTTCGGCACCAAGTTTCCTCAGATACGCTAGTGCGTCCGCATAGTTCCCGGCATCTTCGATTTGAATCCTCAAATAATCCTCGTGGCGCTCGTACTTCTTCGCCAAGTACGACGCGTGTTCATAGTAACCTGCTTGCCTGCACACGCGGATAGCCGTCTCGAGGTCGAACGGAAGCTCGTCCCTCGAGTCCGCGCTATCGCTGCTACGCTTTGACTCCGTCTTGATGAAGCTGTCTAGCCGTGAAACGTCTTTCAGTTTTGTGTAGGTGTTAAGGAGCAAGGTCGTGTGGTCCGAGTTGGCAAGGCCCATGGAGTGCAATTCCTGCAGATAGGTGACGAGGTTGTGGATCCTTTGCGCGTCAAGGAACTGTGTGTTGGCGGATTAGAGACGAGGAGAGGGCACGAAAGGAGTTGGCATACCTTGCGAATGACGTAGCTCGGCTGGAGGTGTCCAATAGTTTTCACAAATTGTTGCATTGCGTTGTCATATTCGCCCTTGCCGTACAGGTGGTCCCCGTATTGCCGATGGATATCAGCCACACTTGACTCATCTAGTTGTTGAGTCTTCGCAAGGCTGAGTGCCAGCCCGTAAAGAGACTTGCGATACAACATGTCGAGCTTGGCTGATGTCGACTTCTCTTCTAGACACAACAGCTAAACCAAAAGGTGTAAACGACTGCGTGCCAAGAAGCATTATTGACGTACGTTCCCATCGCCAGTTAAAGCGTAGATCTGCCCCCACTGAGAGAAAATCTCACGAACATCATGAGTAAAAGTCCCTGAATATGCCACATATTTATTCTCCGGCTCGAAGATCACTACCTTTGTGATGTCAGTGTCTCCCGGGTTAGGCGTCCGGGCGACAAAATTCCGTACCGTCGCCGACGATGCTGATGCAGTCGGTACGAAAGGCGGAGAGACGATGATGAGATAGTTAAGGTGAGTATGTATTGAGGACTTGTGGCCTTCACTAGGATTAATAAACAGAGGGGAGGCCGATGATATCGAATGCCTATACCTTCGTATGCGTAACATGTGCCTCGGCCTTCTGTACCACACAAATAAATGGCCTCATCCTTCGCCACCACGATATTCGTCGCACGACGATCCATTATGGCGCACCCCAATGCGCATCCAATTTCATCTACTATTGTCGCCGTTCCACCGCTGCCTCTCCCTGTGATTTGGTATGCCAACACATGGTTAGTCGTCACCACGAAGAGCGCCGTCCCAGGGTTCTCTTCGGAAGGTTCCTTGAATCCAAGTCCCGTGATAGGCTCGGCGGGGGACTCATGTACGGTACGCGTCTTGGGAAGGGAAGTGAGGGATCCTGAAGCAAGCGCCTGATCAAGGTGTCGATAGAGGAGGACGGTACCATCTCCAAGACCGATGGCAAGATGGGCAAAGGAAGAAGAGAGGGCAACAGTTGTGACCTATTCCATGTTGATGACTAGGTATGGATATGGGATTGAGGCTTACGGGATGGGGTCTACTACTAGGCTGCACTTTGGCTGAACGGAGAAGTGTTGGAGCACCGATCTTATCCTTGTTTTCGAGGTCCCATATTTTAAGTAATGGTGATCTGACGTCGTTTTCATCCTAGAATCAGTTTAGCACAACGATAATCTCAGAAATAATGCGTAACATACGCCAAGGGTGACCAACACACCCTTCTGTTCCACCATGTGCGTTACTCTTCCTTTGACATGTGCGATCCAGCTGGTAGTCGATTCAAACTGGTTATTGAGGATATGGACACTGCCATGTATATCGGCAACGAGGACACCAACGGAAGATGACGCGATAGTAGAAATCTCAGGGGTAACCTACTTGGCTCAGTTTCTAATGATTCTGGTTGGGCTCAACGGGTCATACCTTGAAGACATCCGGTGTGCTGTTGAGATCGTGCACATCTTTTACTGGGACAACGTCGAAGAAGGAGTATTGGCGCCACTGTGGTTGATTAGACAGTGGTTTAAAGAGGATCTGTAAGACTCACAGCAGGTGGTGCGTTTGATCCCGCTGTCGCCGTTGGTGATGCTGCAGCTAAACTGGACGACATGGCAAGAGGCTTAGGGTTATGTAAGGCGTCACATCATGATCATAGCCACTTCATGCTTCCACTTCATGTCAGCGATACCGTTGCAACTCACTCAAACCTCAAATTCCCTCGGTCTTTTGCTCTCGGTCGTCCAGGATTGCGCTGGATTACTTGGGGCCTAGTATCCATTTGCTTTCTCTTCGTATGCTGGTCGCTGTTTCCTTTTCGTGGTCCTCCACATACCCCACACGGGCCACTCCATCATCACCATACTTCGCGGCCTCGTCCAATCTCACCTCGCGCAGTACGAGTCAGAGAGGCATTCGTCCATGCATATTCTGGTTACAAGAAGTATGCCCTACCTTATGATGAACTTTTGCCTGTCGACGGAGGAAAGGTCAACAAGTGAGTTCAATCGTCGCCAAATACGTTTCTTGTCACTGATACAATCTGGTAGTTTCAACGGATGGGGACTAACGCCTTACGACTCGTTGGACACCATGTGGATCATGGGCCTTCACGATTTGTTCCACGAATCTCTGGGATTGGTTGCCAATTCGACGTTCGCTTTGGACGAGGTATGTCATTCATCCATCCATATGTGATTTTGATGCTGACAGGAATCCAAGGGCACTTTTGTCCCATTCTTTGAAACTGTCATTCGATATCTTGGTGGTGCTCTCTCTGCGTATTCCCTTTCTGGTGAACCTATCTTGCTTGCGCGTGCGGATGATTTGGGAAGAATGCTGCTTCCTGCGTTCAACACCACATCTGGGATCCCCATGTACGCTGTAAACACTCTAACGTGAGTCAAGCCGTTTGTTTTAGAGCTTTACTTCCCTACCTTTACTAGTGGGGAAACAAAACCTGGATGGGGTACCGACGCTCTATGGTCAGAAATTGCTAGTAATCAAATGGAATAGTAAGTTGAATTTCTGAATTGTTCGATTATATTCAAGTAGACATCCTAGCAAATATCTTGCTCATCTCACAGGCCGGCCGGAATACTATGAAAAGGTACATTTGCCTCTGCCGTATGATTGAAGCAACAGCCTGACGAGATTGGCCTCAGACCGACACGGTTATGCAGTTGATGTACAGCGCGAATACTACTGATGGCATTTTCCCTACCATGTGGAAAATTGGAGACGGTCATCCAGCAAATAGTACGATTACTACAGACTCAGATATGGTTCGATTATTGATCTCCATCTACAGGTCAGTTTTCTGTTGGCGCTTTTGCAGATAGTGCACACGAATACCTTTTGAAACAATGGCTACTTTCTGGACAATCAGAAACTAAATCACGAGACCTATGTACGTCTATTTGAGGCTACTTACGCCAACTAGGCAACTCACACATTCAGATGTCAAGTCTGCCAACGCCATCATCGACCACCTACTCTACATTACCCCAAAGCGTAACCTTCTATTTGTCACGGACACCAACAGTGGTAAACCGAGCTACACCTTCGAACATCTCTCATGCTTTCTCCCGGGGCTCCTCGCACTCGGCGTGCACACTATCCCAGACCTCTCGCTGCGGGAGAGGGAACTGCATAGCTGGGCTGCTCAGGGGCTCGCGTACACATGCTGGATGAGCTATGCAGATCAGGCGACGGGTCTTGGGCCTGACGAGATGAAGATGGAACATTGGGCAGATGATGAGGAAGGGAGATGGGTGACACATGTTGAACAGTGGCAAAAGGAGGGCCGGCCGGATGGGGTCCCACCTGGTCTTCGGGAGGTCCCGCCCGCGAAGAACGAGGATCGAGAGTATGTGCATCAGAAGCCAGCGTATTTACTAAGGCCTGAAGTATGCCCATGGTCATTTTTTCTTTCGCCTTGATGTTATTGATGACGCGTCTTTGTAGACCGTTGAGAGCTTTTATATCTTGTGGAAGACAACTGGCGACGAGCGGTGGCGTGAATACGGATGGTGAGTATGAGAGACTACGTCCGTCGTCGATCTGCTCATTTATATCGCTCCAAAGGTCGGTGTTTGAGGCTATTGAGAAACACTCGCGAACGAAGTACGGGTATGCCAGTATATGGCAGGTTGATACACTTCCTGTGCAATTGAAGAACGAGATGCCAAGGTATATCGCAATTATTTCCTCCTGACTGATGTTTGCTAAAGAAGACATCAATATCCTTTAGCTATTTCTTGGCAGAGACGTGAGTCCATTCATATAATTCCCTCTCGATTTGTACCTGACATTTCTGACAGATTGAAATATTTATACCTATTATTTATTGACAAGGATATACTCCCGCTACGGGACTGGGTATTTAATACGGAGGCGCACCCCTTTCCTATATTCAACTGGAAGCCTTGGGAACGAGTACATCATCATATAACTCGATAGAATCTATAATAAAGGGAGAATCCATATCTATTCTATAATATTGTATAATAATGGGAGGGCGGTCATGTGGGGCCCATGGGAGGACGGTCATGTGCAGCTGTGGGACCAATTTCCTTTTTCTGCCGTGTGAACTTTTGAAGTTATTTGTCAGCATTGCTTTGCCACTCTCTCGAAAATGCCGACTAAGCGAACCCGGTCAGTTGAACAAAATGCAAAAATCTGGGCACAGCCCCAGTGGCAATCTAATATTGGTGTAGCTACATAACAAATACAATTATGCTGCTATTGAGTAATCTGTAAGACAGC
>QLOK01015837.1:0-13720 GCA_003313805.1 Tricholoma flavovirens
GGCAAAGCAGATAGTAGGATTGGAATTGGACAGGGACATGGAGGCAGGTACCCTAAAAATCAAACAAACACAATACATGAAGAAGGTCCTGGAGAAGTTTGGAATGGCAGATTCACACCCTGTCAGTACACCACTGGACCCAAACATCAAATTGGTAAAGACACCAGACGATGAACACCACGATATCCCCAAGTACTGAAGCACTATTGGATCACTTATGTATGCAGCAATTGGCACGTGACCTGACATCTCATTCACAGTGCAAACACTTAGTCAATTTATGAGTAACCCTGGCCCTGCTCACTGGTCAGCCATCAAACATGTTTTCTGATATCTTAACAGCACTCATGACTTAGGGATTATCTACTGTAAAGGGGGAGAAGTCGAACCCCTGGCCTATTCGGATGCCGATTGGGGTGCCAATGTAAATGATTGGAAATCTATTTCTGGCTACATTTTCCAAATGGCTGATGGCCCGATCTCCTGGCAATTGAAGAAATAACCCATGGTGGCTCTATCATTGATGGAAGCTGAATACATGGCTAAGAGCCTAGCCATGCGACAGGTCATCTGGCTATGGACCCTTACAGCTGAACTTGGTATCCCATACCCAGGACCCACCACACTTAACATCAATAACCAGGGAGCCATCAATTACTTTAACAATGTGATCAATCATGGCCACACTAAACACATTGATATCCAACATCATTTTGTACATGAGAAACTCGTCTCTAATGAGATGCAGCTTCAGTACTGCGCAATGGACAACAACTTGGCCCACATATTCACAAAGCCACTACCAAAGCCAAAGCATGACAACTTTATTAAACAGCTAGGAATGGCATAGGAGTCAAGGGGGAGTGTTGAGCATTGATCAGTGGAGCCAAACATGGCAACTCCAATGCTATACTTGGTGCAACCGAACAAGGATGAGCGTGGCAGAGCGCACCACCGTAAATAGATACCGCCTCTTGCTTAGTTGTTTAGTTTACAGTGGGCAATGACCCGAAGTAGTATATACAGTAGCTTACAAAACTGTTACAATGTTTTGCATATTTGTATAGATCAGTCTGTAAAATAGTAAATAAAATTTCAGAATTCTTAAGAATATTATGGAGCATACCTCAATATCACAAGGGGTTCCCTGAAAAGTCTCAGGGTCATGTGACATCATTGTAACAGTTTTGTTGCACTGATGTTTTGGATATAAATTAGTACTTGGTATAGCCTCCTTTTGCTCTAACTACTGCTGCAAGTCTTCTAGGTAGGCTTTCAATCAATTTCTGACATTCCTCCTTTGGAATCTCCTCCCATTCCTTCTGAACCCTCTCCCAAAGCTCTCCAACACTGTTAGCAGGCTCCTCATATTTTCCAAGCCTTTTGTTGAGGTGATTCCATAGATGTTCTATAGGATTCAGGTCAGGAGACTGTGCAGGCCACTTGAGGACAGTAATATCATTGTCCTCAAACCATTTCTTGGCCTTCTTACTGGTATGCTTGGGGTCATTATCCTTTTGAAAGATAACATCATCAGTAGTTTTACCCCATTTTCTGAAGTTCATCCTCCATTATGCTGACATAAAGGTCAGCATCCATCCTTCCTTCAATCCTGGTAGCATATCCAATACCATCCCATCCCATGCACCCCCACATCATCAAATTTCCACCTCCAAACTTGACTGTTCCCTCAACCAATCTATCACTCAGACCTTCATCACTATCTTTCCACACATTTTCCTTCCATCTGACCCCAACCGGTTAATTTTAGTTTCATCTGACCATATTATCCTTTTCCAATCCTCTAGTGTCCATTCAGCATGCCTCTCAGCAAACTCCAGTCGTGCATGGTGGTGGTGAGGCTTGAGTAGGGGGCGTTTTTGCTTGACTACAGGTTTCATGCCCCCTTTCTTGAGGTGGCGATGAAGTGTTTAGGAAGAGAAGGGGGTATTGGTGATATCCTGGAGTGTATGTGCTGCTTAAGTGGCATTCTCCAGCTTTCCCACACAAATAATCCGCCTGGCATAGTCAACATCAGCAGTAGTAAGCTTAGTAGGTTGACCACCAGATGACTTTGGTTGGTCAGAATAGTGCTCAGAGTGAATGCGACTAATAGTAGCAGTGCTGAGACCAGTTTGATGAGCAATTTGGCATACTGAAAGGCCAGCATCAAGAAGTTCAAGAACATGAAGTGTTTGAGCAGAAGAGAGCTTGCACATGATTGGTGGGGGGTTGGAATGAGATGCCAACTGGTGGAGAGCTCTTATATATACCTAGTCACATGATATTGTTTGTAACTGTTTATAATAATCAATAAAATCATGTGATTTGCCCATATTTCTGACTAAAAAATCAGTGCAACAAAACTGTTACAATGAGTGACTGAATTAAATGGTTTATTTAACTTATGAAATAATGTCACGTGACCCTGAGACCTTTCAGGCAACCTCTTGTGATATTGAGGTATGCTCCATAATATTTTTAAGAATTCTGAAATTTTATTTACTATTTTACAGACTGATCTATACAAATATGCAAAACATTGTAACAGTTTTGTAAGCTACTGTATATTCTTGTACATAGTACTTTGCAGAAATAACCAACTTAGTTCACTCATTCTTTCAAGTCCTCTACTTCTCAACAGTAGCAGAGTTCGTCCCCACCATGTTCAATGTGGGAACAAAACCAGCACACACACACATAGAGGAAGACAGCATGCTGTCCACGGACTCCATCACATACTTGAAATACATCAAACCACCACACCTCCACACCAGCAGCCAAAGGGTAGCACATGTCATAATTGGATTCAATGATCGCAGCACTGCAAACAAAGCGATTGAGTTTGGCCTCTTCATTGAAGGGAAGCAAGTTAAGGTACATATGTAAACTGCTCTCTGAACCAAGAAGATGCTTGAAATGCCAGCAGTTTGGACACCACATACCAGACTGCAAAGAGAGTGCTGACACCTGTGCATGGTGAAAGGGTCAACATCACACTGCACAATGCAACATTACGGAAACAGCAAACTTTGCCTGTGAAAACTGCACAGGAGATAAAGCCAAGGGACATGGAGCAGCTGACAGAAACTGCCTGACATTTGCCAAAGAGCAAGATAAGCTCAGACAATGTGTACCTGAGAACAAATATAAGTACTTCCCATCCTATGAACCCTGTACATGTACCTGGACCCTACTTACCCAGCCAGAGCCTGTGGATAATGCTAACATCATGCAACCCAGCTGGCAGCAGGACAACGACTACAGGACACACCAAAACTACATGCAACCTCAACAATTCATGGATGACTGGCAAATGGTAAGAAGATGATGGGGGTATCAGACATGTGCAGATTGACACATGCAAAGGGAGCGATTTGAGGCACCCCCCACCACCAACACATACTCAAGAGCTGGTGACATGGGCTGGACAACATGACCAGTGCAATCAACATTAGACAACTTTGCCAGGCTGACACAGTCAGCCAGCAGAGACAACAACAACCAGCGGAACCACCAAAATCCATCATGGAGCGACCGAGACACAAACAAGCAAGGCCCAGGCCCACTACTGGAAGTACCACCATGTCAACACATGCCCCTATCCTATGTTGGACAACCATGAAGACAACAATATGCAATGGCCACTCCAAATACATATGACAGCAAAACACAAATAAATCCCTGCTCAGCCAACTTGACCTTCTACACAGCCTGAGACGAAGCGACTATGACATGTGCCTCATTCAAGAACCATACATTGACTTCAAAGGTAAAACGCCTGCCAACCAGAACTGGGCAGTAATATACCCTAACACACATGAGAAGTACCCAGACCACATGAGATCAGTTATCTTAATCAATACTAATATGTTATCAGATGCATGGAGACAGATACACTTCAACCACCCAGACATTACCATGATTGAAATCCAAGGCCACTTCAGTATGCTATGGGTCATCAACGTTTACAATGATTGTGACAACAACAGTTCACTAACACACTTGTCACCATACATGCGAGACCCAGAGAGACAAAGGTGCATGTCCCACCTGCTGAACATTATGTGGATGGGAGACTTCAATAGACATCACCCAATATGGGATGAGCTCCGAAATGCCCATCTCTTCACCCAGAACAACCTGACCTGGCTCAACTGCTAATAAACTTACTAGGTCACCACAACATGAAAATGGCATTACCACCCTTCATACCCACCCTCAGGTCGCACAGTATGGTAAACCACATGAGAGTCAACAACATCTTCTGCATGGAGGACTTGATAGACACCATCATCAAATGCAACACAGATGATGCCAACCGCCCAGTCAAAACGAACCACTACCCCATTGTAACACAACTCAACATCTTTGCACCCAAACAAGCCTGGAAACCAAGGTGCAACTTCAGGACAACAAACTGGCCAGAGTTTTAACAGGCTCAACTCCCTGAATGAAGCCATCCAAATTGCCATAGAAAAACATGTTAAACTCACAAAGCCAAGCCCCTACTTGAAAAGGTGGTGGACAACAGAACTAACAAATGCAAAAAGGAAAACATGGCAGCTAGCAAGGAAAGCCAGACAACACCACCACAACAACCACCCAATACACAAAGACTACAGATGACAATGCAACCAATACACTGAACTCCTACACATGACCAAGATGGAACACTGGGTGGAATGGCTGGAGGGACTTGACAAGTCAAGCATATGGCAGGCGAGCAAAATTATGACCACACCATCTTCAGATGTGAGCAAGTCCAGGATCCCCACACTTGTGGTAAGAGACCTGGTAACAAATCAAGTCACCCACCAAGCCACAGCTCAGACAACAAAAGCAAAGGCAAGTGGTTCTATGAACTTTTCTTCCCCCCAACAGACCCAACAATAACACTGATCCCACTAAACTACTGATACCCCCCACTGCAATGGAGCTTTACCAACATAATAGATGAGCAAATGCACCAAGCCATCAGGAAGATGAAACTGTACAAAGCCACTAGAAATGGAATGATACTGAACTCAGTGTTCATTCATGCCAGAGAAGATCTAGTTCCCCACATAACCCCACTCTTCAGAGCCACTAACACTCTCAACTACTACCCACAGGCATGGGCAATCACAGAGATGCTTGTGATGAAGAAGCCAGGAAAACCAGACTACATGAACCCCACAGCATGGCAGCCCATTGTACTGTCTGACGGCCTAGCCAGGCTCCTCAACAGTTGCTGAACCGACAACATTGTCACCATGTGTAAACAGCATGATATCATCCCAGCCAACCACTTCAGAGCAAGACTGGGCCATACCACAACAGACTCTATCCACCTGCTAACAAAAACAGTAAAAGATGCGTGGCGAGAGGGTTTGGTCATGTCCACCCTGTTCCTTGATGTCAAGAGTGCCTTCCCCAGTGTAGACACAAACTGACTCATTCACAACATGAGGAAGAGGGGCATACCAAAGGAGTACACAGCCTGGATGTGGCTATGCCTCTCCAACAGGAAAACCATTTTGTCTTTCAACGACCACCAAACAAACTATTTCACAGTAACCAACAGTTTGGACCAGGGTGACCCCTTCTCTGGCATATGTTCTCTACTATACAATGCTGACCTACTTAAAATCCCAAACACAAGAACAGGTGAACATGTCCTTCTGTTTGTGGATGATGCCACTATAATAGTGACAGGCAAAGACTTTACTGAAACACATGAATAACTGTGCAACATCATGAACAGGACTAAAGGTATCTTTGAGTGGGCCAAAAGGCACAACTGCGCATTTGGCATCGAAAAGTTTCAATTATTAGACATGACCAGAAAGTCGGTCCTGCACCTGATCAACCCCAGAAAATGCATCCTGACCCCATGCTGGGCCCTGATACTAGGTAATCAACACATCCCATCAGCAGAAACTGCCAAGTTCCTAGGGGTAATCATCGACAACAAACTCAACTGGAAAGGACAATGTGCAGCTGCCCTCACAAAGGGACAAACATGGCTAATCCAATTCACATGGATCACAAGGGCATCAAGAGGAGTCATGGCAAGGTACATTTGCAAACTCTACCTCTCAATTGCAGTGCCATGCATGCTCTATGCTGCTGATATCTTTCTAATGCCCCAACAGAGAATGACCATGAGATCAAGAGATGGGAAGTCCAGTCAAGGGATCATCAACAAGCTCGCATTGATTCAACACCAAGCAGCAATCATGATCACAGGTGCATTGAGAACCACAGCCACAGACACCCTTGACATCATGGCAAACCTGCTCCCCTTCCACCTCTTGGTAGACAAGCACCAACATGAAAGCATCCATTTGCTACAAACTAGGCACACAGAACCAACATATGGTATATGAAGGAGAGGGCATAGGAATGATACTTGCCATCAAGTTGATGTCCAAGGAATGGGCAATACAGTTGGCCACACTTTGCATTGATAACCAAGCTACCATTAGAGCGTCGCAACTAACAAAAGCACACCCAGGCCACTACCTAACTGACTTATTCCATGAAGTCCTGAAAGCACTGAAGAAGAAACACAATGGCATTTGTATCATGATCAGATGGACCCCAGGCCATAAGGGCATCAAAGGTAATGAACAAGCTGACAAACAGGCAAAGAAAGTGATCATGGAGGGGAGCAGTGATGCTGACCAGCTACCATGTGCTCTAAGGAAACCGCTACCATACAGCAAATCCACAGTCAAACAAGTGTACAATGAGAAACTCAAGTGGTTGGCACAAAAATCATGGATGAAATCACAGAGGTATGAGCACATGAAGAACCTTGAGCCCACAGCACCATCGAAGAAATACCTTGTGCTCATCGCACTGCTCCTGAGAAAGGCAGCCAGTATTCTGTCGCAACTAAGGACAGGGCATATCCCACTAGCTAAGTACCTACATTGCATAGGTAAAGTTGACTCACCAACATGTCCAGCATGCAACCAGAGTGAGGAATCCATCCAACACTATGTACATGCTACATTGCCCAGCCCACCACCAAGCAAGACAACATCTACGTAACAACACAGGAGGGAGGGACATCAATATCAAGAGGCTGTTCTCAGGGCTGAAAACAATGCACCCATTATTTCAGTTCATCACCACAACACAGTGCTTTGCAAACACCTACAGAGACATCCCAGTACTGAGGGAAGAGAGAGAAGGGGTGAGAAGATAGCAAATGGAGACCAGCAGTACTAAATGCAACATAAGAGGACTGATGAGGAATGCAAGATGAAGAAGAACCACCACAACAGCATAATGCAACACCCAACCACAAGCTACACCACACATGCACACACCCAGTACCCCAAACTCAGCCATCACACCATTCACCCACACAGCACCAATGGTGCTTCAAGACTCATTAAGTGGGCTCTTGTAGCAAGATGATGCAGTTAACCTAGCATACAAGGATACTTGGTAGCCCCGACCATAGCACATAGCTACTTTCTTATATATGGTATGCCACATTAGAGAGGAAAAAAAAACTACTAATGATTCCACATAAGTTGAAGTACAATGGCCATCAAATCATCCACCCACCATGTGAGCCAGTGGAACACAACCCTACAGGGCACTGGCAACTCCTACTATGCTGGGCAACAACAGCAGTAGCAGGGTAGCTCAGGAGGCATAACTCTCACCATTTTCAATGCTATATTCTTTATTGCTCTGCTAATATTTGCTACTTATATAAACAGGATTGTCTGCCAATGAGGAGCAGCAGGAGGGATGACCCCACCATGAGAACATGGAACACCATGACAGTAGAAGCGACAACAGTTGTGATCGTGAGGGAGACAGCATGCCCACCAGTGACCACATCAATAGCGGTAGGCTTGGCAGCAGTGTTGACAGCATTGGCCGCAGTCATGGTGCTCCACCTCCAGCACATTGACCTATTAGTGTGACTGGTCTCAATCATCATGGCTGTTGGATCCCTGCTTTATGGCATGTTGTGGTCTACATTGCTTTGAATGGCATTACAGGGATTTTACTTAGTATAAGTATAAAAAAAGGTTGGTTGTGAGTTTGAACCCCTCCTGTGTTGAGCAATAGAGGACTTGATAGAGTAAACAACAACTTTGTTAGGTAGCTAACTATGTACATAGAACTTTTATACTAAATGTTGCGAGCATTGCTCAGTAAGCTAATCGGTAAATAACAATCAGTATTATAAATAATTGTGGCTATGCAATCACTGCCACATTTGGCTGTCAGCATCAGTGTCGCATAATATGGATCTGATTGCAACACTCCCCCTCAACATCTATGCCATCCCTAAGCAATTAACAAAATCCTCATGTTTTGGCTTTGGTAATGCTTTTGTAAGCAAGTCAACTAAGTTGTTGTCTGTCGCACAGTACTGAATATTCATCTCGCATGAGATAATCTTTTCATGTATGAAGTGATGCTGGATGTCGATATGCTTAGTGCAGCCATGATTAATCATTTTATTAGAGTAATTGATCGCTCCTTGATTGTCGATGTTGAGAATGGTGGGTCCAGAATAGGGAAT
Source organism: Tricholoma flavovirens (assembly GCA_003313805.1). NCBI lineage: Eukaryota > Fungi > Basidiomycota > Agaricomycetes > Agaricales > Tricholomataceae > Tricholoma > Tricholoma flavovirens. Next base: position 8,543 of record QLOK01015837.1, read on the forward strand.
GCCAAGTTCAGCAGTAAGAGTCCATAACCATATGACCTGCCATGTAGCCAGACTTTCTGCCATGTATCCGGCTTCCATAGATGATAATGCAACCATGGGTTGTTTCTTTTATTGCCAAGAGATCGGTCTGCCAGCCATCTGGAAGACATATCCAGAAATAGACCTTTGATTGTTGGCGTTTGATCCCCAATTGGCATCTGAATAAGCCAGGGGTTCAACTTCTCCCCCTTGCTGGTAAATAATTCCAAGGTCACAAGTGCCATTAAGATATCAGAAAATGTGTTTGATGGCAGTCCAATGAGTAGGTCTGGGGTTGCTCATGAATTGGCTAAGTGTTTGAACTGCAAATGAAATATTGGGTCATGTTCCGATTGCCACATACATAAGTGATCTGATTGCACTGTAGTACTCGGGAATGTCATGGTGTTTGTTGTCAGGTGTTCTGATTAATTTGATGTTAGGGTTCAAAGGTGTGCTGACAGGGTGCAAGTCTGCCATTCCAAATTTTTCTAGGACCCTCTTGATATATTGAGATTGCATAATTTTGAGAGTAGCCTTCCCCAAGTTCCTCTCCAATTCTAATCCCACAATTTGCTTCACCTCTCCCAAATCCGTGATAGTGAAGTACTTCCCCAATTTGGCTTTCATTCCCACGATGGCATCAATATCCAATCCAAGAATAGTCATGTTGTCAATATGGACTGATGTGATTAAGAGATCATGATCGGTGTGCCTAATATAGACACATTGATCTGTGAAAAGCTGCATGAAGTTCATTTTGAGAAAGGTTTGATTGAGTTCCTTGTTCCAGGCTCAGCCTGCCTGCTTCAGTCTGTAAAGAGGCTGCAACAGCTGCCAGACCTGTCCAGTTCCATTGTCATATTGTCAACCACATGAATCATCAGTCCTAAATTAGTCACAAGTGCTATTAATAACTGAAAGGTTTCAAGTCACATGACTGGTGCAAAGGTCTCCAGAAAATCTATCCCTGGAATCTGGGAACATTCTTTGGCAATGAGTCTCGCTTTGTGTTTCGTGATTGTCCTGATGTGATTGCTTTTGATGTGGTACACCCATTTGCTTGCAATGGCTTTGCAATCTGAAGGTAAGTCAACTAATTTGAAAGTGCCATGTTTGGTTAACTGTGTTATCTCAGTGTCCATTGCCCCCTTCCATTCTGGCCAATCCGATCTATCCCTTGCTTCCTTTACCAAAAGTGGATCATCCTCCAGTGTTGCCCTGATCATTGCATAATCAATCATGATGTGGCCAGATTCTACAGTTGGCATGTGGTGCTGCCACTCCTTTGGGTCACAGGCATTCAGATTATTCAGTAACCAGTAGCTTATGAGTGGTTGGGCAAGAATATGTGATGATCATTCCTGGGTGACTGGTATGCGAGATGGTGATTCACAGTGCATTTCCCTTTCTGATGCATGATGCATTACTTCTACTTCTGGTGCCTGATTTCCATTTTCACCTGAAGGCTGCTTGCCATCATTTCCACTCTCCCCTCAAGCAGTGCAGGGTGAGGGATTTCCACCAAATCTGATTTCTCCTCCTCAGCCATAAATACCACATTCCGAGAGGTAAGAATCTGATGGGTCTGGGAATTATAGTACCTGTAGCCTTTAGTACCATCAGCAATTCCCACAAAGATAAATTGATGTGACTTTGGGTCAAGCTTCGAGTTTTTGCCATCCTGCTGCAAAACCCAGCAAGTTCTGCCGAATTCCTGCAAATCTGATATATGTGGCTTCTTTCCCCAGAAGACCTCATCAGGTACCTTGCAATCTTTGATCACGCATGTCGGTGATCTATTTTTAAGATAGGTTGCATAAGTGATCACTTCTTTCCAAAGAGAGTGAGGAAGTCCATGCTGATGTAACATTGTGTGCATGTGTTCCACCAGAGTTTGGTTCAATCGTTTGGCAATTCCATTTTTGGGTGGGGAGTAGGGTGCTGTTACTTCCAATTGAATTCCATTGTCCAGAAAAAATTTCCTAAACTCCTTGCTAAGAAAGTCTCCCCCCCCATCAACACGAAGCTTCTTGAGTTTCTGATCAGTTTGCGTTTTGATAAAACTTTTGTATTGCTTGAATTTCATAAATGCCTTGGATTTCTCCTCCATGAAATACATCATTGTGCATCATGCCTTGCCATTAGTGAATGTGATGAAATATCAATCTCCCCCTGGAGCTTGAGTACACGCTGGTCCCCACACATTGCTAACTGTCAGATCTCTTATCCATTTTATCTCCATTTGGCTTTCCTTGGGAAAAGGTTGGACATGCTGTTTTGCCACAATGCATGCCTTGCACTGGGTAGCAGGTTCCACTGTCTTATCCACCTCCATTCCTAAAACCATGTCCTTCTCCTTGAGCATTTTCACTGATCCCATGTTCAGATGCCCAAATATCCTGTGCCATTCATCCCATGTTCTGCCATCCTTGGCAGGGTGTGCTTGGTCATGTTTGGCAATGCCTTTGATGTTCATATCAAATAATCAGTTCATCAGCTGGCCTTCCATAATAATAGATTTGTTTGGTGCCTGGAACCTTACCCCTGGTGACACAAATAAAACTGCTATTCCAACCTTGAGTGCACATGAGATCAAAATAAGATTGAAAGGCACATCAGGCACATGTACCATGTTCTTTAGGGTAAGTGTTGAGGTTTTTCTGTCCATGGTACTTTCCAACCATATTGTGCCTCATCCAAGTCCAGGTGATTTTCCAAAACCAGAAATTTGATGTCTGGGGGTAGGTGTGTAATCAATAAAAATACCTCGATCCCGTGCTATGTGTGATGTGCATGCCAAATCTGCCAACCAGGCATCCGGTGAGACGGCCAGTGCAACATCATTCCCACAATCCCCACAGAAAGTGAATTCCTCATCCACTGCCCTGTGAGCTTCCATTGGACTCTTGTTCTTCCCCCCCAATCTCCCCTATCCCGATTTAGACTTCTTCAGGTAATGCTTGCTGATGTGCCCCTTTTCCCTGCATCCATAACAGGTGATATTGGGATTAAACTTCTTTTTCCCAGGCTTTCCTATCAAAGCCATATCATCCAAATTTCACAGATTAAGCTGTCAATCATGTTCTAGAATTTGGGCTATTAGTGCAGGTGCATCCTTTAGGACCGTGGTGTCTATAGAAGCAATGTAATTGTTCCAATTCTTGGGGAGTGAGGTTAGCAGAATTCCTCCCCATCAATCTTCTGTCCCAAATTGTGCAGCTCCTCCTGATAGCTGTGCAATGTCTGAATATGTTCATCAATGGGCATCTCATCTGCACATTGAGACTGAAATAGCTTCCACTGCACCAAGACAATTCCTAACACCCCCTGAGTCTCCAACAAAGATTTCAATGTGTCCCATGCTTCCCTTGTACTTGTTGAACTTGCAACATACACCAACATCTTGTTGGCCACCCTTAATTGGATCACAGATAGTGCCATCCTGTCCTTCTTACACCAAGCTATTTGTTGGGTCACATCTGTTGGTAGGGTAATCAATCTGTTTATATACTCCCACAAGTCTTGCCCTGTCAAAATATCCATCATTTTGATTTTCCAAATGGCATAATTTTCGGCACCTGTCAAGGGCTCAATACAGTAAACATTCATGTGCATCAGAGCATTCAAAATGTCGGCCATCATTCAAATTTGATCCGGGTGTTATCAGTTCGAGTTTAGCGTGAGCATGAAAATCCAGTTAAGGCCAGGGCCCATAACCTGTTGAGCAGTAGAGGACTCAATAGATAAACAACAACTTCATTAGGTAGCTAACTATGTACATAGAACTTTTATACTAAATGTTGCAAGCATTACTTGGTAAGCTAATCGGTAAATAACAATCAGTATTATAAATAATTGTGGCTATGTGATCACTGCCATGTTTGGCTGTTGGTGTCAGTGTTGCATAATACAGATCTGATCACAACATCCTGGAGGTCCAGTTTGAGGTTCAGTAGATTGCCTGGACTGAACCTAAGCTAGGTTCAGCAAAATCTTTGAAGAGCCAAACTTTGGCATCCCTATATTCTATCACCCTACATCTGGTTCAGGTGCCAGCACTGGATGCAAAAGATACTTCAGATACAAACTGCTATACATATGTGGTTGTACGCCTCTCAAGGTGCACTGCTTCAGCTGTGTTTCCTGGCATAAGTGGTGTTGATGGGGTAGGTCCATCAGGAAAATAACATTTTTCTTATGATGCCTTATACATCTTATATAAGGACCATAAGACCCTGTAAGGTGTAAGATGAATAAGACATCGTGCCTTATTTAAGCTATGTACCTTTCTGAGTAAGGCAGTAATTATCTTAGACTTGCCTTATACCACCTTATACCACCTTATACCAGACCAGTAAGACCCACCAGACCAGTCCACAGTAGCTTAGATTAGTCTTAATGTTGTCTTAATGTATAACTTGGGAGAGCAGGGAAAAATATTTTGGATTTGTCATGAAGCACAGGACTAACTATGGAGTGTGGACAGCAAAAAACCTACTCAAACTAATATCTAATCAACCAGCTATCTAATCACTTTCATCAGCATCAATGATCTGACGATGCAGAGGTGCTTTGGCTGCTTGGGCAGGCCTCGAAACTGCTCCTTTCTTCTCCTCAACAATTTTCATGGCTGCCATCACAATCTTCTTCCACGTTTTCAGGGGTACAGTTTCAATATCAGACATGTAGAGTGCAGTCCTCTTGGCCCAGGCTGCTGTGAAGCCCTCAGTGATGCCATTCGCCTTCATTGGCTTGATGAAGTTGGCAGTTGACCACATCTTGAACATGGATAATGCACATTCTGGTGTGTCATCAATCAACATGTCAGATGGGAGGTGGGAAATAGAAGCGAGATGGGCACTGAAGGTTGTGAGGATGGTAGGTGACTGAAAGCAACCTTTATATACCTGGTATTTGTTAGAGTGTGTCGTGAAGAGGGGTGAAGCACTTATGACGTTGTTGCCATCAGTCTCATCAACACTGGCCCAGTGAATGGTGATGGTTCTTCATCTTTGGCAGGAATTGCACATTCAACAAAGTTTGCTTGATCTTCGGCACTTGCATACTGGGGGTCAGAGTCCCAGAAGTCTTGAATGGCAGTGATCACAGCTGTCGCAAAGCTTCCACGCCATTCATAAGACCTCTGCTTGGTCTTAG
>QLOK01015854.1:0-10291 GCA_003313805.1 Tricholoma flavovirens
TGGATTTACATATATAAGAGGGGGGAATTATGGTATGAATTTCTGCCACAGGCGGGTCCACAGTGGGCACTCAATTGCAAGTCCATTGGGGAGATTGTCAGCATTACCGGTGACAGCACCAATGATGGTCCTGCACTCAAGACGGCTCATGTTGGTTTCTTGATGGGTATTGTGGGGACAGAGGTCGCTAAGGAAGCCTCAGATATCATCCTAATGGAGGACAACTTCTCTTCCATCATCAAGGCGATCATGTGGGGTTGTTGTGTGAATGATGCTGTGCACAAGTTTTTGCAGTTCCAAATCTCGACAAATATAATGGTGGCAATCATCACTTTTGTAACAGCTACTTAAACTGTTGACAATGAATGCAACTCAGCACCTGGCATCCCCCACCACTGCGAGAAACTGCTTGCAGGGTGCTCCATGGGTGAGGATGATGAGAGGACAACAACAACAGCAATGAGAAGGTGAACAGTGAGAGAAGGTGACGAACAGTGAGGGGACAATCATGATGGGGGGACACCACCATCACCCACATCTAGGCCCCCCACATAACCCACCATGTCACCAGATGGGGGGAGGGGAACTGACGAGCGAGCAACCCACAGGTCATGGCAGGTACGGGTTTTGTGAGAGGTAGGTAGTATTAACAAAATGTATGTATTTGATTATATACCTAATTACAATTATCAAACCACCCTACAAGCAGGTGCTCATAGGTGTGGGCCAGAGAAAGAAAAAAGAAAAACACCGGTGTCTCCTGGGCCTGTCCCCTGTGGGTATGGGTGTGGGCATGCTCAAAGGTACCCATGGGTTACCTGTGCAGATTCCTAAAATTTACATCCTGTTTATTTCTGAAAGGCCTGTAATAAGGCATGTCCGACTTTCATCCATTTGATATTTGAAATCTATGGTATTAAAAGCACCACTATAATTCATTCATTTACAAGAAGAAATTTCATCCTATTCACTTATGAAAAAGTTGTCATAAAATATGTCTGACTTCCATTCATTTGGTGTTTGAAATCTATGGTATTAAAACCATCCCTATAATTCATTCATTTACAAGAAGAAATTTCATCTTATTCACTTATGAAAAAGCTGTAATAAAATATGTCTGACTTCCATCCATTTGAGGTTTGAAAGTTACAGTATGAAAATTAATCCCAAATTCATCCACCATATATTCAGCCATTTATATTAGATATTTCCTATTTTGTTACTTAACAGCTGAAATTCATACCCTACAGGCTCACAGTGCCTGATGGAGCCTATTTCTCTCAGAGTTCAACCTGCAGTTGGTCCATGTTCCTGGATCACAAATGGTGCAGAGCGATGCACTGTCTCAAAGAGAAGACCACGTCCCCAAGAACGACACTGACAACGAAGACACTACCCTCTTACCAGACAACCTATTCATTAACTTCATCGACACAGCAATACACGATCTATTTGCTGAATAAATCATGAAAGAAGACCTGGTACAAGATGCAATCAAGGCCCTCAAAGAAAAAGGAACCCCACCGATCAAATTGTCCCTACAGGACTGGAAAGTAGAAGACAGCTTACTGTTCTTTAACAACAGATGCTATGTACCTAATGACATAAACCTTTGCAGGCAATTAGTGGAAAGATATCATAACTCGCTGCCTGGAGGACACCCCAGACAATGGCAAACAACTGAATTACTATGGAGAGACTACTGGTGGCCTGGATGGTCACATTCATCAAGAACTACATGAAAGGATGCGCAAGCTGCCAACAGATGAAGGTCAACACCCACCTGATGATGCCACCTTTATCTCCCATCAAATCTGATGCGACCCGCTTGTTTGCCCTCATGACTATGGATTTCATCACAGACTTACCAGAGTCTGATGGTTTTGATGCGTAGATGGTCATGGTAGACCATGGGCTTACTAAGGATGTAATTCTAATCCCTTGTAACAAAACCATTGATGCTATAGGAGCCACCACTCTCTATTTGGACTATGTATACAAAAGGTTTGGCCTCCCTGATAAGCTAATCTCTGACAGAGACCTGAGATTCACCTCTCAATTATTCCAAGAACTCAGACAAATCCTCGGAATTAAATTGGCAATGAGCACCACTTACCATCCACAAACTGACAGGGAAACTGAATGGGTAAACCAAGAGATTGAAGTCTACCTGCAGATGTTTTGCTCTAACAACCTGGAAGATTGGAAATGTCTCTTACCTACAGCAGAATTCGCGCACAATCAAAGGACACACTCAGTGCAGAAGAACTCCCCATTCTACCTCATGATGGGTTATGAACCAAAGGCAATTCCTCTCCCTTATATGAAGACTAATATACCTGAATTAGAGAAGAGGATTGTCCTCCTCCAGAAAGCGCGAGATGAAGCTTTGGCTACTCACAAACTTGCCAGACAAATGGTCTCTGAATGAGTCCATCGAAACTTCTCCCCATTCAAGCTAGGACAGAAGGTGTGGCTTGAAGCAAAGAACTTAAAAATTCCCTATCCATCTAGAAAACTGGCCCTGAAACATCAAGGGCTGTTTACAATAAAAGAAGTTCTCAATCCTCTAAACTACCAACTAGACCTCCTGAGACAATGGAGAATACACCCAATCTTCTATGCCACCCTCCTTACTCCTTACTTCAAAACTGACACCCACAGACCAAGCTTCTCAGAACCACCACCAGACCTTATTGAAGGAGAAAAAGAATGTGAAGTGGAAGCATTGATCATGCACAGAAGGAAGGTGCGAGGATACACTTACTTGATAAAGTGGAAAGGCTACCCAACCTCGGAGAATTCCTGGGAGCCAGAGTGGAAACTATCTCATGCTAAAGAATTATTGACAGACTATAAAAGAAGAAAAGACTCTAACAAAAAAAAAAAACAACAAAACAACAAAATAATAATAATAATAATAATAACAACGAAGACTACTACCATCAATATGCCCCTTCCCATCGCTTTACACATCCTTTCCAGTTATCTATTCCTCTCCAACCATGACAACCAGCCAGCCATCTGACGAGCCCTACTCCAACACCCCAATCTTGTTCCCCTGTATAATGCCTGGTCCCTCAACCAGCATATTCTTGCCAACGCACAGGCACAGGAACATGCTTTACTCTCTTCCCTCATTGACGCAGGAATCTTACCTGTTCTATCACCTCTCCTCCCTCCATCCAACAATCAACCTTCACCAACCCCCTCCTCTGACAGAGTCATCCAGAAGAAAGATAAAGGCAAGAAAGGGCCTTATTGTTATATATGTAAATGAAAAGGACACTTTCCATCCTACTGCACTCACACCACCTGCATCCACTGCAAGAAAACTGCTCCTGGACACCCTTCGGTCCACTGTCCTACTCTCAAAGAAGAACCACATGATGCTACCTATTTCAACACCTTCAATGACACCACTTGGGCAAATATCACTGGAGAACCAATCAGGGACTATTAGTCCCAAACAGAAACAAATATAGCAGATTTCTTTTTATATTCGCTTTTCCTTCTCTCTTTCCTTTATATCCATTAGCTTTACTCTTCACCTTCTTAAAGCACCCTCTTCTTCTCTTTCCAACGAGATGTCCACCACCACAGGTTGCGAAACCACTACCACCTGCACCCTCTCCTTGTTGCCTGAGAATCCCTGGCCTGTCAAACCAATCCTAATCACCTTTGCAATTGCATTGGTGTTAGTCATCACCTTCTTTGCCTCTCTACAAATCTCATGATGGCAAGAACACCATTTCCTGAGGACGTCCCCTTCTACATACCCAAATACAACCAGCACCATCTGTTTCAACCATGATACCAATGATGAAGAGCTGGAGTTAGACGACCTCCAACCACCACCACCTGTATGCATGCCAAGTGACCTCACCATCCCATCCCCGGCCAGGATGAGACAAATTATGTTCAAACGACGAGCTACCCTGTTGAGAGTCAAGATACCCTCCTCTCTGGCCACTCCTGAAAACCCCCTTCTGTTTAACGAACCTTCACCGACGTCTCCTATCTCAAAACCCACTTCATCTCAAGCGCATCAGGCCATGTTTCCATCCCCAGCTATAGACTTGGCCAATCCTTCACCACACCCATCATGGGGATCAGGGAAATCTAGGCTTTAGTGAAGAAAATCAGTGATTTTTGATGTAAAGATGGGGTAATGTTACAAATCTTGTGAGTGGTAGACGGACCGGACATTCTATCTTCTTCTTACCGACCATTCTCCTATTATTCCCTTGATGTTTATCCCTTATTGTTTATTCCTCCTGATTCTCATCTAATTCTCCCATTGGTAGATAAGGACTATTCTTCCTGTATATAAACTGTAGTACCTAGAGGTCTTGCTCTTCAGCTTGACCTGAGCAATCTACATTCTCAACTCTATGAGTAGACCTGCCCTCAGCCACTCAGAAAGCCTCTGGTAACAGATAGAACAACTAACTAGTGATCGACTATATCATTAGGAGTGCTTGTACTTGAGTTGGGACTATTGTCTTAACATTAGCTCAGTTCAGACATGGAGCAGGATGAGCTGCTCACCCACAGGCTGATGAGCAAAGAGCTGCAGTGAAGGACTGTGACACTACACCCAACTAACTGTGTGAGGTGGCTATGTGGTTTGGGCTGCCAGATTGCTCAAGTGTCTGGATGTGATCTGTTCAAAGGCTTGAATGTATGCTTCATAGGCTAGTGATTTCCTGTGTCCAGCTAGGCATACAATTTCTGGGTTGACTCCTTGGGCAAGGAAGAAGGATGCACCTCTGATTCTGAACGAGTGTCCAAAGGCGGTACCCCATCCCCATGCACTTAGGATTGTATTTATCTGAAGCAGTGCTTTTGTCTTCACCATCAGTCTGTTTTCGCCATGTTTGTCTCTCCAAGAGAAAAGGGAGTCATTAGGTTCTGCAGGGACCACTTGTGCGAGGTTGGCAAGGGCTTCAAGAGGGCACAAGTCACCCTGAGCAGTGAGAAATATTGATTGGGTTTCACCTGGTTTTGCTGTCTTTGCTGATGGTAGGTCTAAGTGTGCATAACACTTCCCATCAAGGTCTGACCTGAGGAATACATCACTGCACTTGAGATGCTTAGTTCCAGAAAAGGTGTTCCAGGAGGCAACTGATACTTCACCATAGCGCATCATTCCAAAGAATGCACATGTTGCCATTGCCCAGATACATGCATCAAATGGTTCTGAAAGGTTGAGGGTTACTTTGAGTCCACAGAGCATATTTAGAGTGACTGGTGGTTGAAGCAGGCATGATTGGGTGCCTTGGATGTTCTCAAGGCCACAAAGTGACCAATTGATACAGTTGTGGTCCCCTTCTGACAGTGGCTCGGGCCATCCTTGTGCTATGTGCCAAGCCTGTACAGCAGAGAGGTACTTCTTGACAACACCAACTGACATGGGTTCAAACTGTGCATTGGTAAGCAATAGTAGATTGACAGACTCTGGGTCAGTGGCTGCCCATAGGGCAAATGAATGTAAGGTTTGGAAGGAGGCTAGTAGCTGTTGTGAATCTGGTATAGAGAAAACATCGCAGAAAATGTGGAACTTTTGCAGTCCAGAACTGTAACTCCCTGTATCACGCAAGGAGGCACAGTTTGCAAGGTCAGCTAAGTAATGGATGACTGGGTTATCAATTGTGCTTGCAGGGGGGAATTGACTCCAATCCAGCTGAATATCTGTTTGTTGGCTTTGCAATTGGGATGTAGTGGTGAGGGGTGAAACTGCAGAAGACCACTAGCTGATTTTGAGAGGTCTGGTAGATGGGATGCAGTGGATAGTGTGAAAACAGTTGTTATGACCAGGATATTAGTTTGTTGATCAGGTGTTCCTGGAGTGAGATGGTGACCTGGGTGCGTGCCAGAGGGAAACCTTGGAGGAAATTCTGAGATCTGGCCTCAGGAAAGGGCATCTGAAATGTTGTCACGGCTTGAGACATAAATGGTGTGTAGCCAGACATTGGCTCTCGCTTGAAGCAGGTATACTGTACATGTTTGAGTATCTTGTTTGTTTCCAGGCTCCTTGACCGACCTTTGTTTACCACTGTAACGGTACCAGAATTGTCTGAGCACACCAGTACATTGCTGCCTCATAGGGGATTGAGCTGTATGGCGAGGTGCATACCAAGCTCCACTGCTACTGCCTCTGCCCAGCTGATATTGAAGGCTTACTTTGGGCCTACCTGGAAACCTGGGGCATATTTCCATACTGCAAAAAATTCGCCTAGGACGACGCCAATGCCAAAGGAGGTACTTGCATCTCCCCACCAGTTCAAATTGACCATATCCTGGTTCATCAGGGGAACTTCATTTGGGAGCTGGTGCAGAAGGAAATGGATCCATGATAGGTCATGTTGGGCTGAAGGCATCACATGTAACTTGGCTCAAGGTGAGGTGAAGTTCTGTGAGAAAAGTGAGATTGAGCGAAGAAAAGGTCTGATAAGGGGGAATATGCTGGAGATGTGTACTAGCTTTCCATGTAGACTGGCTGCTTCGCATGCTGAGAAGGATGCATTCAGGCATTGCCATTCCTTCACAAGTAGTTGTGTGGATTTTGCAATTTCTCTTTTGGGAGAGCTACAGATTTGTGCTCCAAGTTCCAATTGAATCCAATGTACCTTTGGATTGAGGAGAATGGGCGGAGCTTCTCAATGCTCCATGGTACCCCAAAGTACCCTGTCAGGTCCATGAAATCCTTCTCTGTCCATGTTTGATGGGGGAGTCGGATAGCCAAGAAATTGTCTACCCACTTTCAGATCAACTCAAAGTCAGCTGCTCCATAAATAGTAATGAGCATGTCGGCTATGGCACCAAATACACCAGTGCTCGAGGTGAGGCTGAACATGATGGCTCTGTCGATGTAGACTAGATAATCCCAGAAGATGCAGAGGGCATGTTTCTGGTTGGGGTGAACAGGTGTGATGTGGTATGCAGCTGAAATATCGAAGGTTGCTGTGACACAACCAGGGGGAAGAGAAAGTATGAGCTCTGCTGTGCTGTTGAAGGTGCCCCAGGATGTGGGGAAGTCATTGGAATTCACTCTAGCATTGACAGATGTGACGTTGGGATCATTCCTGGGAAATGACATGTCCTGGATCAGCCGGAGCTTGCTTGAGTGTGGTTTGGGGACCAGTCCTATTGGGGATGTTTGAAATGGACCTATTATGGACTCTAAGGTGTCTGGGGTATAAGCTTCTGAATAATGGCCTGCTGCTTGTTTGCTGGCGATGTAAGAACATGTAAAGTCTGGGTCTATAAGTGATGAAGTGTGGTTGGCAAAAAATATGTGAGTGGGGAGGGGTTTCCCTGATACTGATGTCAAAACCCTCCCAAAGACCTGTGATTATGTGTTTCCAATCCTCATATAAACCATATTTACAAAGAATTTCCTCAGCATGATCTGGGCTGAGTGGTGTGACCACGATTCAGGGGTCAGACACAGGATTTGCAGGAGGCAGCTCCGTGACTGGACTCTCCACAGAGGCTGCATCCATGGAAGGTGGTGCAGGCATCTCTGAAGTGGCAGCTTGAGTTTTGGGACCAGTTGAAACAGAAATATTTTCTGTTGGGGGCAAGCAGAGCATTTCCACTTTTGGATGAGGATGCAATGGGAGTGGTTTTCTTTCTAGCCATAGTGACTTCGGCTTTGCAGTCAGGTGGTAGGTGACCTGATCCGCCACACCAAAAGCACAAGTTTTTGGACCATTTTTGTGGAGTAGATGGGTGTTCAGAATGAAAGGGTCACTTCAATGGAGATGCAGAGAGAAAGGACTGTGGTGCAGGCTTCACTGATGGGCGAGTTGCAATGATAGCTAGTGCAGCTATGTCAAGTGTGCTTAGATCATGGACTGGGTGTAGAGCAACCATTTCACATTGGGTGATATCATACTCCATAGCAATCTCTCAATTGTGGGAGCATCCAAAGTCCATGACTATTCTATTATGTGCTGCCAAGGCTGTGGCTCTCACTTCACCAAAATGTTCTCTTATACGTCCCTTGGCTGCTGTGGAAGCTGTGTACCAGTCTACAACAGAAATGCTCTTCTCATTCCTCCAGTCAAGACCTTTGGCTGTCAGGCCACCCTGTGCATTGATTGTGAAGTTTTCTTCACCCTGAGCTGCTTTTAGGCGAGCGGCTGTGGTGAGTGCAGTGTATGGGACATATTGGAAGTGATGAAAAGCTTCCTCAACTTTTGGGGGTATGACTGTCAAGAGGATGACAGTTAGCTTTCACATCATGAATGCTGTTATAGATGACAATGAAGTGAAAGTTAAAATTAAAACAAGGTGATCGAGTTGGACTATATTGTGCAAATGGCACTGGGGGTGTGGCTGCCCTTATATGACGGAGCCTATCACTCATGTAGCAGAGCCTATTGCTCGCATGTGCAGCATCACCTAGCTGCTCAAGAGGCAGGCCTATCGCCTATGCTTGATAAAGAAAATGAAATGTGTAACCAAGGCGTTGCTACATGCGAAAAAATGAGGTGTGTGATAGGGTAGGGGACTGACCAACTTCAAGGGAGCTGGCCTTGAATCCAGGAACCATGTCAGGCAGGATGAGCTTCTTTCCTTCATCTTTTGATGATGTGGTTGCAGCTTTCATGCAGTCAATAGTGTCCTGGTTTGAGAACAGGGTTTGTGGTTGGTGCAAGATTGCTAACGGTGTGCCATCTTTCTCATAGTGTTCGAGTTGAGCTTTGAGGGCTTGAGTTTCGTCTGCCTGGGACTGTGGGGTGGGTCCGACAGAAGGTGGTGTGATATCAGGGTTGATTGAGTTGTTGCCTCTAGCTGTTGGTCATACAACCTGGGGACCATTGGTGGGTTGATGATCTCCTCCTGCTGGTGTTACAGGTCCAGTATGAGGGAGGCTGTTGGGTTGGGTCTGCTGCATTGGTGGCTGGGTGGCAGGACAGATTTGCTGGGATGGAGGTTGGGTGGTGGGTTGAATCTGCTGGGTTGCAGGAGGTGTTAACGGATGCTGAGGGGGTTGTCAAGATTGTGTTCTGGTATTACTCAGGCCTGAAATAATGGGGCCTGCATTGTTAGGTGCTGCATTTCTCTGTGAACTTGAAGCTCCAGTGGGATCTCTGAGGTTTAGTCCAGTATGAGCATGCATTGAGGCAAATGGGAGTGAAGGAGCTTTAAACTATGAAAAGATAGCGAGCGGGGATAATTAAACTGGAGATTATACAAGCAGATAGTATGATGGTAGTGGTGAGAAGGAGATAAGGTCAAATGATCAATGCGCTGGCATTGATGTTCGGCTGGATGCCAGTTGCTAGTGGTCTCTTGGCAGGCTAGAGAGACACTGGCACCCTTGCTCATGACAATAAGATATAACATGGCACGTGGAAGCCATGTATGTTTCTGTCTACATGACTGCAATGAGAGATGTTGTAACTGGATTTCTGCTCAGCAGGTTAACATGAGTGAAATTCAAGCTTAACTTATTAAGGCTTGCCTTGCTTTCCTTTGCCTTGGCTTCTTTCGAACGTTGTTCATAACTCTGGCCAAAAAAAAAAATTAGTATTTGCGATGTAGCAAGCAGGTTAGCCAAAAAAAACCTTCTTAAGGTCATCAGAAATCTCATGATCATAATATTGTTTGAATTCAGCTGTCATTCCATCAGGATACTTTGCACACCAGTCAACAGCACAGAGGTTTCTATGAAAGGTGCAAACATGTAAGAACAGGCAGACACTACTAGTAGCACTAGGCTCATCAGGAAATCAAAAGGATGCTGATATAACCAGCTAAAGTTTGTAAGCATCAAACAGACTGATACACCATGATCTGAAAATATAATCAAAAACAATTGAATACCAGAATTTGCAAGAATTCTGGGACTTTGCCATGCCTTAAAGGGATTCCATTGATTGCAGGCTTCCCAACCTTTGAAATGAATATGCACAGCCACAACCCTGTGGGCTGAACAAAATGCAAAAACCCATTCATGAGTAGGGTCCAAGTTCTCTTATTGGTGTGAGACAACACAAATATGAGACAATGTGAGATGTGAGATTTTGAGTGTTAAATATTAAATGAGTGACCATAAATTGAATAGAATATTAAAATTGAGTTAATAGGGTCCTTCACAGTACCAATTTGAAGGCTTATTTCAAACTGATTTGAGAATTGATTTTGCCGAAAGACTGTGATCGGCAATGCGGCATTGAGGTCAGAGTTTGAATTAAACTGCAAGAACATGTCGAGTGTTCTGCTACTAAGCCTGAGTTTCCATCATCAATGCCACCTCCTACGAAGAAGGAAATCC
>QLOK01015859.1:0-11015 GCA_003313805.1 Tricholoma flavovirens
TCGAGACCATCAAAATGTGATGCATGTATCCTCGGCAAACAGACGAGAACGCCAGTGCCAAAGAAACGTGAACAGGGGGAGGGGCATAGGGCAACGAGGAAATTAGAGAAGGTGTGGGTAGACTTATCTGGCCCGCATGCTGTTAGGTCCCGTACTGGAAACGAATATATGATGGATATTGTCGACGACCACACGTCTTTCCCATGGTCCATTCCACTTAAACATAAAGATGATGCATTCCCTGAACTTAAGGCATGGGAGCTCGCTCGTGAAGCTGAAACGGGATTGAAAGTTGGGACATACATCACGGACAATGGCGAATTGAAATCACACGAGATGGAAGCTTGGCTCAAGTCTCGGGGGATCAACCAGCGTTTCACTGCACCACATACGTCCGCACACATTGGACATGTTGAACGCATGCACAGGACCCTAATGGTGAAAGCACGGACTATGCGCATTTATGCACGATTACCAACTTACCTTTGGGACGAGTTCTATCTAACAGCTAGTCACCTGCATGCCAAGACCACCACACGCTCACTGAAGGGATCTACTCCCTGGGAACTCTGGCATGAGCGCAAGCCCGATTATTCATACATGCGCGAAATAGGATGCCGTGCGTTTGTTCTTATTCCCAACAAAAATAATCCAAAAATCTTCGAAAGGACAATTGAGTGCGTTCTCATTGGATATGAGCCCAAATCAAAAGCCTATCAATGCTACAATCGCAATACCCATAAGGTACATAGTTCGTACCATGTCTGCTTTATTGAGACTCACGAAGGTCACGAACCGCCAATCCCGGATCCCCCGTTATCACACATCGATCCAATTCCTGAGGACAATACACTCCTCACTTGCACCTCAGTCTGTTTTCCTTGCTACTTGCTCAGTTCATGATGGATCACCACAAAAATTGATATATAGATTCAGGTGAGTGCTACACATCTATTCCTTGTGTAAAATGAACATTAGTACAATTTGATCTTCTAGGATATCAGTGTTCATTCTTGACTGCATTTCTGCCCTCTGCAGCCATCTGCCATCCCAGCTACAACAGGAACACTTCTGATCTGTGACTGTACCCTACCATTATCTGTCCAGTCACTTTCTGCCTCAGTTATGTCAACTGAAGGTGCTGTCATTCAATATGCTGGCTGTGGGTGGGGCCTTGATTGTGCTGGCTGGATGGGGGGTGTTGCCAGAAAGGGTCATGTGTTAGGTGCTGCATCTTCATGTTCACCACCAGACTCATCTTCTTCCCCACTTTTCAGAAAATTGAGAAAGTGTGCCTTTGTTGCTACTTTTACTACTGGAAGATAGTCCACCAAAGTGTTTGCCTTCTGACTCTTCCTCAAACACATTACTATGCATAACTTGTCCTCACCCTCATCCTCTCCCCTGGCCCTGTGCCCTACTTCTACCACCAGCTCATCCTCAATGCCCACCACATCCTCTGCCCCATGCAGTTTTCCTTGCTGCTGCTGCCACAACTTTTTTATCATGTTTGCTGATCTCCTTGCATATACACTTGAATATTGGTGCTAATTCCTTCATTACTTCCTTCAGTGCTTCATGAAGTCATGCTCTGCAAGTGCATCAAGATTCGTTATGAGACAAGCATGGGCTTTTGTAGTCCCTTACTTCTCAGCCTTCCTCTTCTCCTTTGCATGCACCTGCTTGTGTAACCATCTGTTCTCAGTGTTCATTAAATTCATCTGAGTGAAATCTTGTTCTAGCTGCACTTCTGCAAGACATATTGTGTGCCAGTGCTGCTGGTTCTTGCAATGGAGGTCTACTCTGGCTGCAGTATGGGGTAGTGCTGGTGGAAGAGGAATGATACAATGATCTTTGTTGTCGGCAGTCAGTGCAACTTGTTCTGTGTTATTATGGACCTGAATAGGGATGAAAAGTGTTGGGAGCCTTGTGGGCAATGGCTGTGCTGGCTCTGTTGTGTTTTTTGATGGTTTGAAGACACTTGAATTGAGGACATGGCAATTGAAGGGCCAAATCCTGGTCTTCATGAAGGCAGATATTATTGTACTTTTCTTTAGCGAATGTTCCCTAGCTTTCACATAAAACAGTAATAGATTTTGCTTTGTGATCTCCACATAGTCTGCTGAGGCTGCATTAACTTCAGATTTCCATGCAGAAGCCAGGGGTCCAAAACAAGCAACATCACAAGGCTGGAGAGTGTGTGTCATATGAGAAGGGAGGCAAATGATTATGATATTGTGGTCCACAGCAAATTTACAGAAACCATATGTGCAGTGTGAATTGTGACCATCAAGAATCAATGAATGGTAACCACCTGTTATGTTTCTCACAGCAGTGGCAGGCTGGAAATCCTTCCTGATCCTCTTGGTCTCTCCAACCTTTCAATGAGTGAGATATACTAGCCAACTGATAAGAGACATCATGTGAAGAATGGAAGACTAGCAGGCTTACCTTGCATTGCAAGGGTTGTTTTGGCCCCACTCAAGGTCCCAATGCTTCCCCTGAAAGATGACTGATGGCTGAAGGCACAATCCATCAGCTGATACAGTCTTGATAACTGTGATGAGCTCTCAGTTACCATCTTGAATAGAGTATACATCCTTCTGGTCACTGTAAGGGCAACCTTACAATCAGAGTCTGAAGAGCTTGATACTTGCAAGGGAAAACCAAAGTTACATTGGATAAGTAATTACAAAATGAAAAGTGAATACCCTGCAAGAGAAAACCAAAGAGAAAACTCTAAGGAATCCATTGCAAGGGTGAAACTATATACATAAGGAGTGTGCAATGTTTTAAAGGATGGAGGCAAACCTGGAAGCAAGCCAGGAACACCACTTAGGATGGTCACTGTCAATCATTGATAGCATCCACATCAGGCCATAATTGGGAATAGGCAGCCAAGGACTGTTCAGGTTGTCTTTAGAGGATGTCAAAGTGTTTTTGAGCTCATTTAAAGTGTTTCAAAGATATTTGAAGACATTCCACAATGTTCAAGATGTTTATCAACAATTTTCAAAGAAGTTCGAGGATTGAAGTTTGAGATCTCAAAGAAGTTCAAAGTTGTTTGAACAAGTTAATAGCTGTTTGTAAATGTTCATAGGTGTTCATAGATGATCATCATAGTGGTTGGTAGACCTTCATTGAATGTTCCTATGGTATCACACAGTGTATACCACAGGTAAATTAAGACAGACCACACCTGTAACCTGTTACACCATACCCTCATCACACACCATATTCACAGATGCAGTGCAAAGTCATGGTTTATATACAATCATCACAGTGTTGATACACTGTGGTATACTGAGTAACTGTCTACCAAGACCATGGGTTTGACCCAAGGTTTTTCTATCTATAAGCCTCTAGTCCATGCCAAAATAACTCCTGTGAAATACTACAGACTCTCATTCAAAGACAGAGACTCACTCCAAGCATGCTTAAAATAGCTCCAACCAACTCTGGCATGTCAACAAGATCTTTCTTTCCCCAATCTCCAAGACATAAGAAGGCATGTATCATAGATGGCGAAAGGTGGTTGTGAGTGAAGTGAAGCAGTTGCCGACCTTGTGAGAAAAAACACTAAACAGCTGTAGATGTTGCTGAAAACCTTCATCAGTGAACAAGTCTCAACAAAACAGAGTCCCTGGAACTTACCTGGAACACTAAGATACTCAAAAGCCATGGCTGAGAGTTTTGGATAAACCTTTTGATGATCCCACCACCAGGCAATAGGGTCAGACACCTTCTCAATCGCCTGCAAAAGATAGTCATCGAGTTCATTGACTTCACATAAACCATCCATTGGGATGTCCAGAAAGTTTGTCATAACATCAATGTCACCAACAAGTGTCTTTGTCTGTTGTCGAGGTAAGCATGTGGCATGATGATAGACAGCATAGAACATACAGGAACAGGGGTGGGTGCAGAGGGGATATCATACTTCATGAATTCCCCCCTGACAATGGCCTCTGCAGTGCTAATCCAGTCCTGTGTCTAGCCACATTGTTGGAAATACTTGAGCTTTAATTGTGGGTGGAGCACTAGAATGATGTGGCAGGTTAGATCAAGCAAAGGCATCACAGGATGATCTCAAACATACCAATCACAATGTGATAGACATTAGATAGATCTGTTTTAGAATAGTACTTATTGTAGTGTTGGGGAAGTTTGGTTTCAAACTGATTCAAACTTGGTTTAAACCAAACCAAACCAGATTGAAACCATTCAGTTTGGGAATATCCTGGATGAAACCAAATGGTTTGGTTTCCAGTTTGGGGGTCCCAAACTCTGTTCAAACCATTTCAAACTGATTAAGGAATCATGGGCAGTTTGGCATGTTTTTAGCACTTTATATGAGGTTTTGGCTAAAGATCCATATGTTTACATATGTTATTGGCTTCAAAAAGTGCTTTGGCATCATCTATGGTAGTTTATGCATGAGATTGCACCAAAAATGAAGCAAACCAGTTGAGAAATGAGTGAGAAATCATCAAAATCAAGTTTCCCAAGCAAGAAATGATACCCAACTCGGTTTTGGTGATATCTCACTCATTTCTTGACCGTTTTGCTTAATTTTTTTTTTGATTGAAAACCCAAATTGAGGAGGATTTGGCCCCCATCCTTAATTGGTTTGGATCCATTTGAAACCATTTCAATCAGTTTAGGTTTGAGTTTGGACAATCCTGGCAGAAACTGAACCATTTGGTTTGGAGTTTGGCCAAAAATGGCTCAAACCGAACCTCCCCAACACTAACTTATTGATGCTTTTGCATGTGAAGGTGAGTGTGTGCTTGACAGATGAAGAGAGTGGCTCAGTAGTGGCATTGCTGAGCAATGAGTCAATGAGGTCCATAGTTGGAATAACATTGGCAATGGTTGAAACTTGGTCTTGAGAGAAAAAAGGGTGGCATCTTTATATATCTGACATGAACAATTAGTATCTGATATATTTTCAACCAGGAACAACCTACTTTAAGAACTCATAAGAGGTAGCCAATAATCTTCCAGTCATCATCATTGAGCTTGAGCTTGGACAGCTTCAAGGATTTGTTTGTAGTGATGTTGTTGATTGCCAAGTGGTACTTGAGTGCCACCTTCACCATGTCAAAAGCTGAATTCCAATGTGTCTTCACATCATGCAGAATGAGGCAGATGGGAAGTTTGTGGGCAGTGCAGGTCTTGTGCCATGCAGGAAGAGTAATGGTGGTTGAGTGAATGATGGCAAAAGAGAGTTTTTGAATCTAATTTTATTTGTAAGTATCAGTGGTTTGAGCAAGGGTAACAATCCACACCTTATTCAGCATCACACACATGGCCACTGTATTTTCAATAGCTGCTCATGTTCCACCTTGTCCAACATCTCAAATGGATTGTCCTCATCCTCATCATCATCCATTGCATCATCCCCATCCTCACTGTCATCATCGTCATCCCCACCTTCATCAATTGGTTCAACACCAAGTTCAGCATCTTCATCATCATTGCTGCATTCAGTAGTGTCATCATCCTTGGGTGAATTGCTGAACAGCTTAAGGAGAGCTTTGGCAGACAGTTGCATGGTGTGGTTGAAGCACCATACGTGATTGACAGCCTCAAATGAGTTGGGGAGTCAATTGAGATGCATTGTCTGCTTGTCATTTGATGTAGCATTATCACCATTGAACATGAGGATCTAGTGGTAGAGGTTTCAAATACATTTGAAAGCAGATATGTTGAGTAAAATGAGAGTGTGTTCTACCAGCATGTCATGAAATGCCTGGGCAAGGGCCTCTCCAGTGTGTGACTGGAACATGATATCAGCAGTTGTTTTTGGGAGGACCAGGGGCTAGTATACCTCAGGAACCTCAACAATATCCAGAACAAAAGCTAATACATGGCCTTTGTGGTGGAGATGGACCATCCATGCCACAAACACATGATGGTTCAGTGAGGTCCATGCTGTTGATGAGAAGAGGACTCAATATAGTAAACAAACTTCATTAGGTAGCTAACTATGTACATAGAACTTTTATACTAAATGTTGCAAGCATTGCTCAGTAAGCTAATCAGTTAATAAAGATCAGTATTATAAATAAATGTGGCTATGCGATCACTGCCACATTCAGCTATCAGCATTGGTGTTGCCTATACAGACTTCTGATCTCAACACTCCCCCTTGACACCTACACCATCCCTAAGCGATTAACAAAGTCTTCGTGCTTCAGCTTTGGTAGTGCTTTGGTAAGCAAATCAGCTGAATTGTCATCCATCATGCAGTACTGAATTTTTATCTCATGTGAGATGATCTTCTTGTGTATGAAGTGATGCTGGATGTTGATGTGCTTAGTGTGGCCATGATTTATTGCATTATTGGAGCAATCAATTGCTCCTTGATTGCTGATGTTTGAGAATGGTGGGTCCAGAATAGGGAATGCCAAGTTCAGCAGTAAGGGGTCCATAACCATATGACCTGCTGTGTAGCTAGACTTCCTGCCATGTATTCAGCTTCCATAGATGATAATGCGACCATAGGTTGTTTCTTTGATTGCCAAGAGATTGATCTGCCCGCCATCTGAAAGATGTATCCAGAAATAGACTTTTGATCATTAGTGTTTGATCCCCAAACAGCATCCGAATAAGCCCCTTGCCAGTAAATAATACCAAGATCACAATGCCATTGAGATATTGGAAAACACGTTTTATGGCAGTCCAATGAGCAGGTCCAGGGTTGCTCATAAATTGGCTAAGTGTTTGAACTGCGAATGAAATATCAGGTCGTGGTCCAATTGCTACATACATAAGCGATCCGATTGCACTGCGGTACTCAGGAATGTCGTGGTGTTCATCATCAGGTGTTCTGATTAATTTGATGTAATGGTCCAAAGGTGTGCTGACAGGGTGCGAGTCTGCCATTCCAAATTTTTCTAGGACCCTCTTGATATATTGGGATTGCATGATTTTGAGAGTAGCCTTCTCCCAGTCCCTCTCTAACTCTAATCCCACAATTTGCTTTGCCTCTCCCAAATCCATGATTGTGAAGTACTTCCCCAATTCAGCTTTCATATCTGTGATGGCATCAATATCAGATCCAAGAATAGTCATGTCATCAATGTGAACTGAAGTGATCAAAAGATCATGATCGGTGTGCCTAATATAAACACATTGATCTGCAAAAAGCTGTGTGAAATTCATTTTGAGGAAGGTTTGATTGAGTTCCTCATTCCAGGCCCATCCTGCCTGTTTCAATCCATAGAGAGGTTTTAGCAATTGGCATACATGTCCTGTACCATCGTCATATTCGGGTGGCTGCATCATAAAAATAACTTCCTCCAAAGTTCCATTTAGGTACACTCCCACCACATTGACCACATGAATCACAAGTCCTAAATTTGTTGCGAGTGCTATTAATAGCTGGAAGGTTTCTAGTCACATGACTGGTGTGAAGGTTTCCACAAAATCCATTCCTGGAATTTGGGAACAACCTTTGGCCATGAGTCTCACCTTGTGTTTCATGATCTCCCTGATGTGATCGTGTTTGATGCGATATACCCACTTGCTTGCAATTGGCTGGTGATCTGGTGGTAGGTCAACCAATTTGTAAGTTCCTCATTTGGTTAACTGCTTTATCTCATTATCCATCACCACCTTCCATTTTGGCCAATCCATCCTATTTTGGGCTTCTTTTACTGATAGCAGATCATCCTTGAGTGATGCCCTGATCATTGCATAGTTGATCATGATTTGGCTAGACTCTACAGTTGGCACATGATGCTGCCACTCCTTTTGTCCACGTGCATTCAGATTATTCAGTAGCCGGTAGTTGACAAGTGGTTGGGTGAGAATATGTGATGATTGTTCCTGGGTGACTGGTATGCATGATGCACGGTGCATTTCCCTTTCTGATGCATGATGCATTGGTTCTACTTCTGGTGCCTGATTTCCATTTTCACCCGAAGGTTGCTTGCCATCATTTCCACTCTCCCCCTCAAGCGACACAGGGTGAGGAATTTCCACCAAATCTGATTTCTCCTCCTCATCCATAAATACCACATTCCGAGGGGTGAGAATCTGGTGGGTCCAGAAATTATAGTACCTGTAGCCTTTAGTACCATCAGCAATTCCCACAAAAATAAATTGGCATGATTTCAGGTCAAGCCTTGAGTTTTTGCCATGCTGCTGCAAAACCCAACAAGTTCTGCCAAATTCCTGCAGATGAGATATATCTGGCTTTGTTCCCCAGAAGACTTCATCAGATACCTTGCAATCTTTGATTGTGCATGTTGGTGATCTATTTTTAAGATAGGTTGCATAAGTGATCGCCTCTTTCCAAAGAGAGTGAGGAAGCTCATGCTGATGTAACATTGTCCGCCTGTGCTTGACCAGAGTTCAGTTCAATCGTTCAGCAATACCATTTTGGGATGGGGAGTGGGGTGCTGTAATTTCCAATTGAATTCCATTGTCCAGCAAGAATTTTTTAAATTCCTTATTAATAAATTCTCCCCCTTCATCGACATGGAGTTTCTTGAGTTTCCAGCTAGTTTGCATCTCAACAAAACTTTTGTATTGCTTGAATTTCACAAACTTCTCTGACTTCTCCTTCATGAAATATGTCATTGTGCATTGTGACTTGCCATCAGTGAATGTGATAAAATACTGATCTCCCCCTGGAGCTTGAGTGTGTGCTGGTCCCCACACATCGCTAACTGTCAGATCTCTGATTTCCTTTATCTCTGTTTGGCTTTCCTTGGGAAAAGGCTGGATATGCTGTTTTGCCACGATGCATGCCTTGCACTGGGTAGCAGGTTCCACTGTCTTATCCACCTCCATTCCCAAAACCATTTCCTTTTCCTTGAGCATTTTTACTGACCCCATGTTTAAGTGCCCAAATATCCTATGCCATTCATCCCATGTTCTGCTGTCCTTGGCAGGGTATGCTTGGTCTTGTTTGGCAATACCTTTGACATTCATGTCAAATAATCAGTTCATCAGCTGGCCCTCCATAATAATAGATTTGTTGGGTGCCTGGAACCTTACCCCTGGTGACACAAATAGAACTTGAATTCCAGCCTTGAGTGCACGTGAGATTGAGATAAGATTAAAAGGTGCATCAGGCATGTGTACCACATTCTTCAGGGTAAGAGTTGAGGTTTTTCCATCCATGGTACATTCCAACCATATCGTGCCTCATCCAAGTCCAGGAGCCTTTCCAAAACCAGAAATTTGATGTCCGGGGGTAGGAGTGGAGTCAACAAAAATATTTTGATCCCACACTATGTGTGAAGTGCATGCTGAGTCAGCCAGCCAAGAATATGGTGAAATGGCAAGTGCTACATCATCCCCCAAAAATGCAAATTCTTCATCCACTGCCACATTGGCTTGTGTTGATTCCTTCTGCTTCCTTCCTGATCTCCCCTTTCCCAATTTGGATCTATTCTTGCAATGCT
Organism: Tricholoma flavovirens; assembly: GCA_003313805.1. Classification (NCBI taxonomy): domain Eukaryota; kingdom Fungi; phylum Basidiomycota; class Agaricomycetes; order Agaricales; family Tricholomataceae; genus Tricholoma; species Tricholoma flavovirens. The sequence goes on from QLOK01015859.1 coordinate 9,423, forward strand.
TGCTGATGTGCCCCTTTTCCCCACATCCATAACAGGTAATATTAGGATTGATCTTCTTTTTCCCAGGCTTGCCAAATAAGGCTGTATCATCAGAGTTCCATAGACTAAGCCATTGATTGTGTTCCAGAATGTGTGCAATAAGTGCTGGGGCATCCTTTAGTGCAGTGGTGTCTGTTGAAGCAATATAATTATAATTATTCCAACTTTCAGGGAGTGAGGTTAGCAGAATAATGGAGAATTCCTCCCCATCAATCTTCTGTCCTCAATTGTGCAGCTCTTCCTGATAGCTGTGCAATGTCTGAATATGTTCATCAATGGGCATCTCATCTGTGCATTGAGACCAAAATAATTTCTGCTGCACCAAGACAATTCCTAATGCCCCCTGAGTCTCCAACAAGGATTTCAATGTATCCCATGCCTCCTTCACACTTGTTGAACTTGCAACATACACCAACATCTTGTCGGCCACCCTCAATCAGATCACAGATAATGCCGTCCTATCCTTCTTACACCATGCTGGTTGATGGGCTGCATCCATTGGTAGAGTAGTCGATCCATCAACATAATCCCACAAGTCTTGCCCCATCAAAATATCCATCATTTTGATTTTCCAAACAGTGTAATTTTTGGCACCTGTTGAGGGCTCAATATGGTATACATTTGTATGTGTTGAAGCATTTGAAACATCAGCTATCATTTAAATTTGATCCAGGTGTTATCAGTTCAAGTATAGCGTGAGTGAGAACATTCAGTTAAGGCCAGGGCCCATAACCTGTTGATGAGAAGAGGACTTGATATAGTAAACAAACTTCGTTAGGTAGCTAACTATGTACATAGAACTTTTATACTAAACATTGTGAGCATTGCTCAGTAAGCCAATTGGTTAATAAAGATCAGTATTATAAATAAATGTGGCTATGCAATCACTGCCACATTCAGCTATTGGCATTGGTGTCACCTATACAGACTTCTGATCTCAACACATGCATCTGTAGTGAAATGAACATGACCCAAATGCTCCTGCAAAGGTATCAGAAAACAGTTGAAGTAAGTAGAACATGATACATTGGGCTTGGATGCAAGATTCCAGGGCATCCAGCCTTCATCAAGTGTTCAAACTGGCAATCCTTCACAATGTTGATTTGCCTGTTGCTCTCAGCATACCATCTAGCAATGTGGGCTCTAGTACAACAAGTTAGTCACTTTGTGTCAGGGCAACACCAAATCCACACTAGGATCTTCATGCAGGCCCTACAAGAAGACACAATGAATATAGAAAGGGGGATCAAAATTTGATGTGATGTGATAATAATAGAATGGTTGGTTGATGAAGGCGTTTCCGCACACAATGTGATGGTGGGAATCCTGAGAACACAACTGATGTGTCTCTTAGTATTTATTGGTTTATATATTAAGTTACAATTGTTGTACAATATTTGAATACTGTTTTACAACGCGAGCATACAGTTGCATACATATTCTAAATATAGGGCATGTGAGAATTATCCATCTCAGTCCCATTCATTGATAATTTTAATGTTTTATGGTGTAATACTACTGTGAAAAAAAAATAAGAAAAATTATAGTAGGTAA
>QLOK01015906.1:0-15514 GCA_003313805.1 Tricholoma flavovirens
CATCTACTTTGTGTTCATTTGGTTGTTGTGGTCGTGGGAAGTTATCTGGGAAGTGGTGCCACATTTGTTTTCAGGTGAACAAATGTGACCACATGGTCTGTGCACAGCCACAGGGTATATAAGCACTCACCAAATGACTGTTTTTCCCCAGGCCTTGTCCTACTACACAGATATGTCATATAAATAATAATTTTTAGTACATTTATTAGTTCTTATTTCTTCTGTCTATGTCAATATAATTTACTTATGTAGGATATTATACATACTGTAAAAAACCGGTTGCAACTGATTGCAACCGGTTTTATAACGGTTTTTAAATATTTTTGAAATTAGGCAACCAGCAACCCGACTGTCTGCAAAAGTGAGCAACTGCAACCGATGGTCCGGTTGCAATTGGTTGGGTTGGGTTGGGTTGCGGTCGTTTTTTCGGTCCAACCAACGGGACCTTCGAACACTAATTTTCAAGAAAGTTCACAATGATTTCACAAAACTTTGAGATAAGATGAGAGACTTGGACTCAAGAGTGGGAGCTCTTGAATAGACGATAGAGAAGTGAGGTGAATGGTTTCTTGTTGGAAAAGGTAGGTAATACAAAGTTATTAATACAAAGTTATATAGGTTTTGAAAACATAGGACTTAAAAGGAAATAAAACATGAGGCCTACATGAGGCAGGATGTAAACAATCTAATGGGTCTAACAATAACAGGTAAATGATAGAATGATGCAAAAGATGAGACAAATGAAAGGAATTCATGTGGGGAAACACATGTTCCCTTTGAGGAGTCTGAAATATTTCAAAAATCCTCTCATGTCCTTCAAAGTGCAACCTTGCCTATTGTTCTTCATGTGATAAGCTTGTCATATGATTGTGCAAAGTGTGGGAGGATGGTACAAGTCTGATGATAATGAATATGGCTGCCAAAGTGCATAAAGTAGCTTGATATGGGTTTGAAGTGCGCTTGAGTTCAATTGAGGTTGATCGATGATGTTCGAAATGATCACAAAGGGTTCGATGACCTTCATAGGGGTCGTGAGTTGTTCAAATAAACTTGGTAGGCTTGTCAAATGTATTGTGAAAAGACTTGGGGAAGTTTGAAGAAGATCAAGCTTGATCTTAATGGTTCAAGAAATATAGAGAGCTCAATATCACTGTTCAAGGTGGTTCGATCAACCATAATGTAATTGATGCTTGTCGAATGAGGTTCGGATGGGGTCAGAAGAGGTATGAGGGACTCATGCAATTGCTCTGAGTTGAATCAAATATGTTCAAGGGGCTCAATATCACATGATATTGCTTGAAAGTTGTTCATGGACCTTCGTACTGTCACGTGGAGCTGTAATATGCAATGCAAAAAGGATCTGATTATCTCCAGATCTCTAGGTGTGAGGTGGACATATCATCCTCCCATGGACTGAAATCCTGACTGTCCCCAGTCAGTTGAACTGTGTCATGTGCTGATCATGAGATCATGTTGAATAACCGATCCAATGAAGTTTGATCAACTTGTTCTACATCTTCAATCTTCTCAATATCTCAACTGCTCTGGTCTATACTCATGTCTCTCCTCCTCAAACTCCAAACTGGTCTCATTGACTATGCAAAGTCTATGCCAGAGCATGGCATAGTGGAATACCTTGACTTTGAAATATGGGGGAAGGGTTTTTGTGACAAGATGGTAAGTTCCATACTTCAAAGTCACTTTCTAATGCTAAAACCGTTTCGTTTAGGCAGAATGCGATGAAATGGTGAGCAATCTGGGTGAGGAACCAGATTTGGCCATCCAAATGGTCTTCAATGAAGTCCTTGAAGTTTTTAAGCCCTTAGCATGACACAACTGGCTTTGGTGGGATGGCAACTTGCTGTTCTCAGAAATGTGTGATGATATTGAAAAGGAACAGGTTCAAAAGGAGCAAGCAGAGGCTCGAGAGGTGGCCACTATGGCAAAGAAAGCCAAGCTTGATGCTTGCAAGGCAGGACTTGTTGAGGTGTGAAACTTGGTCTTGGCTGAGTTTTGGGCTAAGACAATTTTGAAGGACAACTTGCAATGAAGAAATCAAGAACTAGCAGCTGAAGCAAAGGAAATTGAGAAAGACAAGGAGGAGGTCAAGGATGACGAGGATGAGGAAGATGGGCCTTTGGTGATGTTAGGAAAGCAAAAGGCCAAGGCATTGGAGGCCAATGAAGGTGAGGACAAGCTCGACAAGCTCAACGAGGGAACCACCAAGCTTGAGAAGAAACAAGTGAGGTTTGTAATGATGGGGCTGCTCGATTTCAAGGGCCCAGTAAGTCCTCAATATTCTCAATCAATTTTCAAGTATACTAATGAACTCATTCATAGTGCGATCAATGTGCTGGGTTCAAGTCCCAGCCACCATGCATCATCAAGGAGGGGGCTGTGAAATGTAATCAATGCCAGTCTGAGGCACAGGGATGCTGGTGGGAGGGGATTTCTAGGAGAGGCATTTGAAAGCCAAAGTAGCGAGGGCTGGAGTGGGGAAAGTGAAGGTGGTTACATGAGCATTGCCTCAGAAACCAGGTATAATGCTTTTTCAAACTTGTTCGAGCTGTTCTAACTTGTTTTTAGCACTTTTCATTTGATTGGTGGGTCCCATTGAGGGAGGTGAGTTGGCTGTTGGATCGTCAAAGGTGGTCAAGGAAACATTGAAGGAAAAGAAGAAGGAGAGGAAGAGGTCATCAAAGGTAAAGGGGAAGAGGATTGAAACAGAGGATATTGAGGTCAAGGGAGGGATCGCAGACCTTGACGAGCAGGCTGCTCATCAAATGAGATTGATGGAGATCCTGGTGAGGAAGTGGGTGGATCTAGAAGTTTTACAATACAAAATCAAGGGCATTGAAAAGATGCTTCCAAACTAGTTAGAATCTTTGTGTTTTTGAATTTGAATATGAAATTGCTTTTCCTTGTTAAAAAAATACAAACTTGTAAGTGATATAAGAATGAAATTGAAAAAGCTAAATTCAAAATTAAGGGAAAGGCTCAGTAGATCATCATGGCTGAAAAACCTTTTTGAGTCTTGTGTGACCATGCTAAATGTGATATTGCAACTTACAAAAAATGAAAAAATGAAAGAAAATAATAAATTCGAAGATAGAATTAAAAGAAGAAAAGGTTCAAAATCGAAGTTTGATATAGAAAATCAAGAGAGTTTTAATCTCCATTGAGCTCAAAGTTGATATCATGAATGTCATTGTCTACTTTGTCAGTTGTTTGATGTTGTTCAAGGCATTTTGGGTTGATATTGAGGAAGTTTGGGGGAAGGGGAATGGATGTTCAAGCAAGGTAGGGGACAATTCAAACTGCTGCAACAGGTTGATGGAGTACTGATCCATCGATTTCACAGAGTATGTAGGCACCTCCATAGTTTCGAGTGATTATGATGAGGGGGCCTAGATATTGAGGTTGCATTTCTTGATCAAGGGATTTTTTGATCTGTGTGTTTTGCATAAGTACTAAATCACCTTAAGAAATTGTAGTCTTGAATAGTTCACTTGTGAACTAGTTCGAAGCACCTTGCAGCTTTGAGTTGAGCTGTATAGACCTTCAAATAGAGTTTTTTGAGGTTGTTCAATTGTTTCTGTAGAGTGATAGCTCATTGTGCAATGAGATTGGTTGTAAATAATATTGAATTGGGAGGGGGTTGGAGATATGTCGCTTCAGAAATATTGAGAGGGATGAGGGGATGAGCTCCTGTAACTGCAAAGTAGGGTGAACAGCCCATGCATTTTTGAATCATAACTCGTTCTGCCCAGAACACCAAATGTGTCCCAAATGACCACTTTCCTTTGATACTGTCAACTGCCTTATATAGGGATTGTTTAGCATCGAAGTGGGCTTGTTTGACAAGGCCATTTGCTTGCGAATTGTATCTGCTGATGCAAATATGTCAAATGTGGTATTGTCGAATGAGATATTCAAGGGCTGCTATGAATGCAGGGCTGTTATCAGTGATGATTTCAGCTAGCAAGCCCCATCTGCAAATAATATCTTCAAAGATCCAATTGCTGAGGCTTTTTGGATTTTCTTTTCAAAGCATTCAAAATTTGGGGCAATAGGTTAGGGAACATTGCCCTTGTAGAATATATTGATAGCCACCAGAGGCAGGCATGTGCATCATGTTGATGTAGATTTTTGTGAAGAGGGGGCTGGTGTTGCAAAGGTAGGGGAAATGAGGAGATTTCAAGTTTGTCAAAGCTGGCAATAATGGCATGTTCAAATGAATGAAGCAATGTCAGCTTTCATATTGGGCCACCGGAATTGAAGGGCAATGAGTGATTTTGTAGCAAAGATCATCTTGTAGCCAATATCATCATGGGCCATGCAACTAATTTTTAGATGCTATTCTGGTGTTGGGATGATCTTGTGAGCTCCATGTGAATCATTTTGCCAGAGTTTTCCTGAATCTATGAAAAACTCATTACAATATTGCAAAAAGGTAGCATATTCTTCATTTGAAAAGTTCAAGGGTCATACCAGATCTGCTAACCATTTTCAAACTTGAACTAAACATGAATTGTCTCATTTCACATTTTCTGATCAAGGAATATTATCATAAGTGATTGAAGTTTGTTCAAGGAGGTCTGCGGTGAGTGCAAATGTCGAATAAGGCATAGGGGAATGGGAGGGGCTAGGGGGTAGCATGGGTCACACCATGGGTCACACTTACAACACCACACCTGCAACCTGCAACACTGTACCCATACACACACTGCACCTGCAGGTACAGGTTAGACCCAAAGGTTTTAATTCAAGACCATGGTGTCACCAAACCATGGTACATATACCATCAACACCACAGTGGAACACTGCAGTGTACTATGACAACATGTAACAAAATGTATATTAAATTATATGGTTACAGATGAGAACCTATGCTAATATTAATTAAACTACCTAACCTCCTTGCATTCATAAGAGATGGTGACTATAAGAAGCTAAAAACAAATAGCCACCCTGTGAGCAGAGGCTCACAGCGGTGGTGGGGGTGTGCTGTTGACCATGTTGTGTCATTGGAGCACTATCAGAAGCTAAAAATCAAATAGAAACATTAGTTAGTTAAAAAAGAACAGGAACAAAAGGTGTAAAAAATATACAAGACCCAAACAACACTAGACATTGGTCAGGTTTGTTTGCTGTGCAATGCAGCTGTTTTCATTGTTTGCTGGTCATTGTCTGTCATCATGCCTAGTTGTTAGCCACCCTGCAAGCAGAGGCTCATTGCAGTGGTGGGGGTGTGCTGTAAACCACTATCAGAAGCCAAAAATTAAATAGAAATATCAGTTAGTTTTTAAAAAAAGAATAAAAGATATATAAAAAGAATTACACAGCCTACAGGACCCAAATGACAATAGCTGTTGTTTGGGCTTGTTTCCTGCACAATGCAGCCGTTGTTTGGTCACTTGCTGGGCCAAAGATTGAAGAGGAAAAAATCTTACCATTACTACCATTACTTACAACTTACAAGCATAAACAAGTCATAAACACTGTAAACTAGAAATGAAAATATTTAGTTAGTTGAAAGAAACAGGAAACTTACTATCACGATGGGTGACGCAAAGTTGAGCCCATGTTGATAGACCCAAGGTTTAGTTGTTTTGATTCTATCAGTGATTGATTGAGAGCCCTGAAGCATGTGACAACAAGGTACCACATTGGGCTCATCAGCATGTAGAGTTTCATTGATCAATGATGAGAACCAAACAATATCTAAAATTAGATTTTAAATATAGAGGCCGTTGTGAAGGGGCATGATGTCAGCTGCAAAAAGTACAGAAAGCTGTGTTGATCAGTGTCCAAATCTGGCAATTCAAAAACCCATCAATATCCATGACACTGCCAAAACAGGTATTGTAATGAGAGCGGTTTATTTAAACCTTATCAAACCAATCACATGACCAACACATCACATGATATCACGAGACTGCGCAGTAACGACGTCATTAGCAGAAGTAGTAACGCATGGCTTTGGCATGACATCATTATTAGGCAACATGACATCATTAGTAGCATGTAGGTAGTGAGGCAACTGTGCCGCAGTGGCATGAGGTGACCACATGTAATAAGGTATATAATGAGTGAATACAACACCGAAGAACTCTAGTCGAGTTCTCTCAGGTAATCCACTAAATCCTAGTGTGACAGCCTAAGACTATAAGACCTAACCCCTCTGCTTTTCTATTGATTCTTTTGTGGGACCTTGCTTTATCCTTTAGGGTTTAGTGTGTCCTGACAGGTATGGTATTTCACAGGTATGCCATTTTGGCAACTGTACCCATACCTGTCAAACCTGTGGGCCAGATGCCATGGGTTTACCCTTACCCATGCTACACCCTAGGAGGGGCAAGTTACAATGGGATTTATTTGATGTATGAAGCTGTGTAGCTAATTGATCCAGTCACCAAAGTCTTCGTTGTTGTCTACAATATCATCTTCTGGCTGCAGTGGTCTTCGTGATAGACCATCAGGACCATGGTGAGTACCAGTAACATGTTCTAATTTGAAATGGAATGTGAGGATCAAGATGATCCACCTATTGAGGGTAGCACTAGGTGTGATGTCGGGATTTGATAACATTCCCTTGATATATCACACATTGACTTCAACAATCAGATTTCAAACACCAATAAGATAAAATTGAAGAGCTGTGAGAGCTCGATACAACCCATATAGTTCGAGTTTCAGTTGCAAGAACCTCAACTCTTGTGAATTTAGTGTCATTGAGCCAAATTGATTGTAATAGTGTTTTTTTCAAAGATTATTGGGGTCACATTGGGCAAGTAGAAATCTGATTGTGATGTTTGAGGTGTCGACTGATAGTACAACTGGTGCTGTTGATCAATAGTTGATGGCTTAAAGGGCTGGAGAGTCAATGAGAGCCTTTTTGAGGTCTTCTTGCACTGTGATCTGCTTTGGACCAAATTTGAATGGAACATCTTTCTCAGTTAGAATGATTAGTGGTGATGCCTGCTGCATGAAGTTTTGAATAAAGATGCAACAAACTCCTATTGTCCCTAAGAATGCCTTAACTCAGTAAGAGTTCTACAAGGTCCCCATTTTCAAATTGCATTGATGCAGGTAGGATTGACTGTTCAACCTTCAAAGTTGCAAATATGTCCTAGAACTGTTATTTTGGGGATGCAAAGGAAGAGTTTGTGACCTGAAAATGTTCCTCTGTGGTACTTTACTCACTGAATAACCCTATTGAGGTTTTCAAAGTGCTCCCAAATGAATCTTTGAATTGCAGGATTTTCTGGAATAATTTCATATCCACCTCCAGCAAGCTGATATTGCATCATTGGGCCCTTGATTGGGACATTGTCAATATACAGGATGGTGACTTTGGGAGTTTTGGGTTGTAGGATATAGCTGACATCATCGTGTAGGATAGGGACTGAGTTTGTCCAACCCATCAGAAGGGTAATGAGTTGAAGCACACTGAAGGGGGTCTGGACAGTTGTTAGGTCTCTCAAAGACTCAGCTATCTTTCATTCATCAAATGCCACATAAAGATCAAGCATTCCACCATATGCTCATCCACTGAATTGCTCTGCTAAGTGTTTGGGGATTGGGATGATGCCAGAGTGCTGAATGGTGACCTTATTGAGGGGTTTGAGACTGTGGACTGGTCGAAGTGATTTTCCATCTTTCTTGAGGATGAGAAACCAGTGTAATTAATATGAGGAGTTTAAGGGCTCATATGTGCCAGCTTCAATCTTCTTTTTGATGATATGCAAACTTCTTCATAGATGCCAGGTGGTATCAGAATGTTTCATTCGACCCATGGGGTGTGAGGAATTACTGGGAAGTCAACAGGAGGGAAGAAATCTTCTCAAAATGTCCCTCATTCTTTATTGTTCCATGCAAAGCCTGTTTTGTGATTTCAAATAAAGTTGTGCATGAGTTTTTGCTCTTCTGGCCAAAGAAAATCACCAGGATGGTTTTTGTCGATTATCACTTGTCATTTGAGGAAATATTGAGGGGTTGGGATGAATGTCATGGGATGGGGATTGAGTTTCGAGATGTTTCAAGGGGATCACCAATGTTATTTCAAACTATTTGAAATTGATTCAGGAGTTCAGTGATTACTGGTCAAACTTTGAGTGCAACAGGGTTGTACTTCTTCTTTGATTGGATATAGGCTGGTAGAGAGCTAGTAATATTATTGGAAGGGGGGTTCGAAGATGTTTTCAAAGTATATCATGTTTGTTTGAGGTTGATCAAAGTCACTCAAAGTTATTCAAACATGTTTGTCTGTAAATAAGAAAGCCATCAAGGCTTGTTTAAGAGTTGGATACTGGTCAGAAGCAGATAGATAGAGTTCTGAAAGAAAGGTAGCATGTAGAATAGAAGGCGAAGTTGTCAAGGAAGTGAAATCAGGGATTCCAGCAGCACATTCGATAAATATTGAAGAGTCAGAATGGTTGAAAGAAATGATGAATGTGCACTGTTGTCCACTTGAAATCTCATCCTCTATTTGTGAAAAACCTCAAATGATCTTTCGACAACAGTTCAATTGGGGAATCAAGGGGATGGTCATACTTTGAGTTGAGTTCAGATCACAGATTGTTATAATCTGGGTTTTGTTTCAATAGTTTCATATGATGCTCTCAGTAAGAATGTTAAATGGTCAGCTGAGTAGAATGTCATATGCAGGGTCATGAACAATGTGGATCTGCATGTACAAAATTATCAAACTGAGATCACAAGGGATGTTACGAGCTAAACCAAGTGTTTCATCTATACCACCCTTTGTCAATTGCATGGGTAGATGAATTTTGGGATCATACATGAGGCTGGGTTTGTGGCAGACATCTTCCGACATGGCGATTATTGAGGATCCAGGATCGATGACACTCTTGATATTTCTTTTGCCATTAATGTTCATGTACATATATCAACCTGATCCCATGTGATTCCTTTGCGACAACAAAAGGTTGTGCAATTTGACCAGGTTCAAGCGAGCTGATGTATGTTTTGTAGGGGTCAGGGATGACAATTGAACCATCTTCAAACATTTTCGTCAACCTGTTGGACTCATTTTGGGGTAATCTGTTCATGCCATTTAGTACAAACTTTGGGTGATAAAGAAAGAAGTTCTTCGGAGGTTGGAGTGACAAGGGGGGTTTTCATAGTGCATGTGAATATGTCCTGGGCAATCAAGTCCTTCTGAATGGGGGCCTGAGTATGGTACAATGGACCATCTCGAGGTTTCGAACCACCCACGAAGTTTTGTTTGTGTGGTGGTAAGTAGCTATTCTCCTTCATGCCTGTGAAATGGTGAATTGGGGGTTGCGAAGTTGTCAAGGGTGGGTTCAATGTGGTAGGGATTGAGTTTGAGGTTGGGGGATTTGTCAAGGTTGAATCTTGAGTGTTTGAGGGTACTGGCAGTTCAGGAATTTCTTCAATATGGGCTGAGGTAGTAGGGGGCATGCAACTCACAGGGTCTGGCATAACAGGGGGGTTTGTATCAGCTTGATTAAATTGTTTACCACTTTGAAGTGCAAATATTTCCTGTTTGAGGGCCATGATATGATCCTTGGAATTGGTAGTTAATACCGAAATGGGATAAACACCTCTGGGGGATGGTGACAAGACTGGCGATGAGGCAATACCATACATGAGTGAGGATGTGACCGAAATTTCGGGGTTTTGATGACACCATTCATCAATTCGATCTTTAATGAATCAACCTGGGATGTTTTGAGGTGTGAATTGACCATTAGGAGTACTACCTTTCCCTCAGTGTTCTTTTTACACTTGCCCTTGTTAATATAGGACTTGCATACCAGACATTCGCTAATGAAATGCCCAGAGTGTCCACAGAAAATACAAACTAAATTGTCAAGGGTATCCAATCAAGGTGCATTACCAGGGTGTAGCATGGGTATGGGTAAACCAATGGTATCTGGCCCACAGGTTTGATGGGTATGGGTACAGTTGCCCAAATGCTGTACCTGTGACATATCATACCTGTTTTGGCAGTGTCTGGAAGGATGCCGGGTTTAGCAACCTGCACTGGATTGGAAAGACAGGATCAAGTTATCTTTGTTGCACAGAAGTGGGAACCATAAGCTACAGTAAATGGGGGATGATAAACTACTGTACCTTCATTGCACGGAAGTGGGAATGAAGGCTAGGAAAAAGAAGATGTACATAATATATCTGAAAAGATGGCCTGTCAGCAAGAGGCTGCATCAGGCATAGTTACTAAATAAGTAGGCACTGCATCAGTGGAACAATATCGGAACTGATATGCATGCATGCAAAGTGTGGAGTCGTCGTCATTGTCAGTGGCAATTATCGAGGTAGGTCACATGATCGTGTGACCACAGGCGAATGCAGGTGACTGCAGGCGGGCACAGGTAAGTATCAGAAATGTTTGTGGCACCTCTCTTTCATGTGTTGTCATTGAGAAATGAGTGACTTTCATTGTTGTTGTATAGATATGTGTGAGTGCAGGCAAACACAGATGAGGGCATCAGTGATGTGTTATGTCAGCATTTTGATGGTGGGTGACCACAGGCAAGTGTCAGCGAGCATATGTAGGGCTCAGTGTTGGTAGATGTTGTGAGTCTGTGTTGGGGGAGACTTACACTCCTCCCCACTTGAAAAAATTGTGTGGGTCTTAGACCTCTGTCCCAGTTTCATCTTTCCACTGGTCAAGGGCATCTGTGTCAGCCATTTCTGAGCCAGGGTGCCACTCATCATGTTCCTTCCCATATCCTTCATAATGGACAAGGTATTGTACACCCCTGCTGCATTGTCATGCATCCACAATTTTGTCAATGTACCACTCCACTGTGCCATCTTTGGTGACAATTGGCCTTGGTCAGGCAGGCTCTTGGTCTGGGAAGAGGAGTGGGTCATTGGGGACATATCATTTTAGGAGGTGTGCATGGAAGCCAGGGAAGGTGTTGGGGTTGTTGGGAAGTTTGAGGGTGTATTCTGAGCATTCAGGGAAGGTGTGTGTGACCATGTAGGGGCCATCATGTCGCAGCATGAATTTGGCAACTCATGTTTTGCCTTTGCATTTGTAATTGCAGCAGCAATTGTCAGTGAAGAGCATGACAAGGTCACTGACCTTGTAGACATCCTCTGGTGCCCAGTGTTTGTTGGTGTGGTATGCCTGGTGGATTTTGGCTGCAAGTAGGTTGTCCTGTGCCTCTTGGACATGTAGGTGGATGCTGATACATCCACATCGCAGGTAGTACTCGGGAGACACACCAGTACAGTTCACATTGTGCATAACAGCTCTATTCAGTAGTCCGATCAACCTTGATCGATCTCGAACAACTTTGAACACAATTTTGAGCAATATCACACAATATTGAGCCCTCAAATATCTTTGATTCTGACTTTGAACACTATCACGACTCTCTCATACCTCATATGACCCCTTCGAACCTCATTCAATAAGTGTCAATCACCTTATGAACATTGACCTCCAACAGCAATATCGAGCTCTTGATAATTCTCGAACCATGTCGATTGAGCTTGACCTTCATCAAACTTCCTCAAACATCTTTGTGATATCTTCCACAAGCTCAGACATACTGATTGATCGATTCACAAGCCCTACAAACATCATCAAACCATTCGCAAGCACTTCAAACATCATTGATCGAACTTGAGCGCACTTTGAACCCATATCAAGCTACTTCATGCACTTCAGCGGCTGTATTCATTATCATCAGAGGCTTGTACCATCCTCCTGCACCTCACAAGATCATATGACAAGCTTATCACATGAAGAACAATAGGCAAGGTCGCACTTTGAAGGACATGAGAGGATTTTAGAGGTATTTCAGACTCCTCAAAGGGAACATGTGTTTCCCCACATGGATTCTTGTCATTTGTCTCACTTTGTGCATCATTCTATCATCTACCCATCATTTTTAAATCCATTAGATCATTTACATCCTGCCTCATGTAGGCCTCATGTTTTATTTCTTTTTTAGTCCTTATGTTTTTCATACCTATATAACTTTGTATTACCTACCTTTTCCAAGAAGAAATCATTCCCTTCACTTCTCTATTGTCTGATTTGAGAGCTCCCACTCTTGAGTCAAAGTCTCTAGTCTTTCTCAAAGTTTTGCAATATTGTCACAAACTTCCTTGAAAATCATCATATTGTCATCTCAACATATCAAACATCATCCAGTTATTGCTAGTTGCATATTAGAACCTACCAAGGCCCCCATCTACATTGTATGTGTCCTCTTTACATATTTGACCCATTCCTTAAATGTCTCGAACCTTATTGAGACCTCAAACTTTTATCGTGACCTTGATCTTTCCCCAAACTTTGATCAAAAACCCTCGAAATATCTCGCTTTCAGTTAGTATAACCTTGGTTTACTTTGCTGAAGTTTAGAACCACCTTGCTACCTTCCACTAACCCGTGTTATACCATACGAAGCCTTTTGAAGGGTTTTGTGTGGGTTTCCTGGTTGAATATCATCAACATGTGTAATGATGTCATGTGCAGTGATCTGCTCGGTGGTCACATTCTCATTGAGGGGCACAATGGGGGGAATGATGCATGGAGAACCAGAGAAGCCAGTGGATGCATTCATGGTGTTCATGATGGCGAAGTGTACATGGGGGAGTTTGGCTAGCCAGCCCTTCTGGTTGTTGTTGACATGGTACCAAATGGCTTGATTCATGGTTTTGTTTGTCTGTTCACTGCTGCCATCAGTTTCAGGGTGATAGGATGTTGACATTTTTAGTTTTTAGTTTGACAGTGAGCTTGTGGAGTGCAGTCCAGAGGTCAGCAGTGAAGTGTGCATCTCAGTCAGAGATGAGGTGTAACATGAGACCATTTTCACAGTACCATTCATTGAAGAGCACTACAGCAACCTGGGCAGCAGTGTATGAGGAGTGAATACCAGTTATGTGTATATCAGCACCAAGGAGGTCCATCATGGTCAGGATGGTGTCCTTTCCATTCTCCTCTGGTAGTGGATGTAAGGCACCAGTGGGTTTCATGGTCTGGTTTTTGTTTCTCTGGCACTCAGTGCACGATGGGATGTATGCATTTTCCAAGTCCTGGCACATGTTTGGCCAGTAATAGGAGCTGCCAAGGGATTCATAGCTTTTATCAAAGCCAAAATGGCCCAAGGTGTCATGTGCCAGATTGTAAAGTAGTTTTCAGACTTTGAGATCTTGTGGGATCACAAGTCGGCAGCCAACATAGAGGAGCTTATCGGTAAGGGTCACCCCTTCAATGCTCCCCATGTCAATGTCCTTCATAAGTTGTTTGGTAAAGGAATCGGTCTCATAGCCAGTGGTAATGGCATCAAGAAGTGACCGATCTGTGGCGATGTTTAATATGCTGCCAGCTGGCATTTTGGGCGCATTGCATGTATGGGCAATTGCATAAGTGGTGAGGCATGCATCTGGTATAGTGTCAGGCATGTGAGATAGGGAATCTGTGGCAGTGTTTTCTTCACCACGTATGTATGTGATATTGTAGTCAAAGTCAGCCATGTACATTGACCATCTCATTTGGTGTCTTGACATCTCCTTCTGTGATTGCATGTATTTGAGAGTTCGGTGGTTGGTGAAGACTTCAAAATGGATGCTGAGTAGGTGAGATCACCATTTCTTAAATGCCTTGACTATGGCAAGTAATTCTTTCTCATGGACTGGGTAATTCTTCTCAGCATCATTAAGTTGGTATGAGTCATAGGCAACCAGCTGGGCAGTTTCCCAGCTTGCACCAGAACTCAGAACAGTGCCAGTGTGGCAGTCACTGGCATCAGTGGTGACATAAATGTTGGACACCTTGTCATCATAGTTAATTACAGTGAGACAGTCAGCACCAAGAACCAGGTCTTTGATGTGCTCAAAGATGGCCTGGTGTTCTGTGGTCCATGGGGGAAATTCCCAGTCACATTCCTTGGTGGTGAGCGGTGTGAGCACACTCATATATTTGGCAAGTGCTGGTAGAAATGTGGCAATGTACCTGGTCAACCCCAGGAATCCCCTGATGTTGGTGGCAGTTGTTGGTTGTGGCCAGGAGGCAATGTGGTCAGTTTTACAGGGATCAGGTTTGATGCCTGATCCAGAGATGATGTGGCTGAGAGAACATAACTCAGAGGCGAAGAGGTTGGATTTTGCCTGGTTGCAATATATGCTGGATTTTTGGAGGGCCTCAAGAATGGCGGCACAATTTTGTTCATGTTCCTCCACAGTGTGTGACCATATAATGATGTCATCAAGGTACACATGACAAATCTTGCTGATGAGTTCCCAGAGTGCATCAGTCATTCGGCACTGATGCATGGTGGACACATTGCATCCACCCTGTGGCATGACAGTCCATTCATAGAGTCTAGTGTTGGGGAAGTTCAGTTTGGTTCAGTTTGAGCCATTTTTGGCCAAACTCCAAACCAAATGGTTCAGTTTCTGCCAGGATTGTCCAAACTCAAACCTAAACTGATTGAAATGGTTTCAAATGGTTCCAAACAGTTCCAAACCAATTCATGATAGGGGCAAAAATCCTTCTTAATTTGGGCTTTCAATCAAAAGAAAATTAAGCAAAACAGTCAAGAAATGAGTGAGATATCACCAAAACCAAGTTGGGTATCATTTCTTCCTTGGGAAACTTGGTTTTGATGATTTCTCACTCATTTCTCAACTGTTTTGCTTCATTTTTGGTGCAATCTCATGCATAAACTACCATAGATCATGTTAAACCACTTTTTTGAAGCCAATAATATATGTAAACATATGGATCTTTAGCCAAAATCTCATATAAAGTGCTCAAAACATGCCAAACTGCCCATGATTCCTTAATCAGTTTGAAATGGTTTGAACGGAGTTTGGGACCCCCAAACTGGAAACCAAACTGTTTGGTTTCATCCAGGATATTCCCAAATCAAACAGTTTCAATCTGGTTTGGTTTGGTTTAAACCAAGTTTGAATCAGTTTGAAACCAAACTTCCCCAATGCTAATAGAGTCCCCATGGTGTTCTTACAGCAGTGAGGTGAATGTTGTCAGGGTGTACTCAGGTCTGGAAGAAGGAGTTGGTCATGTCCATCTTGCCAAATATTTTTTCCTTTCCACAATCAGTGAGTATATCATCTATGTGGGGTAGAGGGAAGTTGTCTCATACAGTATCACTGTTGAGTGCCTGGTAGTCATTCACTCACTTGGGGTCAACTGTTAAGTCAGGTATGCCAGCGATGTATTTGGGCATGCAGAATGTGGGTGAGGCAAATTCTGAGGAAGATGGTCTTATCTGGCCTGCCTTCAAGTGGTCATCTAGCAGTTGTTTCCAAGGTTCTTGGTATTTCTTTGGCACTGCATATCCTTTCCCATTATTGATCTTGGTGGGGTCTTTGAGCTGAATTCAATGAAACATGTGGCTGGGGATGTCTTCAGTACTATCAGGGAGACAAAGTGGGAAATGGTCCACAAATTTGAGTTTCATCTTGGCAACTTTCTCCTTGAGGAGTTTTTGAATGCTAGGCCCTCAGTGCAATCTTGCAC